>JALQSN010000933.1:0-16691 GCA_023690525.1 Holotrichia oblita
AGAAATAGAAACATTAAAAGAAAAATTAAAACCATGGACAGAGCAACAAGGAGGACGAAAGCCAATTCTAACAGACGAACAGCGACAAAATATAAAACAGTGGAAAGCGGAAAACATCTCAAATCGGGAGATTGCTAAACGCTTAAAAGTTTCAGAGGGAACAATTAGAAATGAGATGAAGCGACTAAGAACAATAGTATAATAATGATGATATGCTTTTGATTGGATAAACGATGCTTGTTGCTCTGGTGATACCCTCTTTATTTAGGACTGCATAATCTGCGGATAGTTTTAATTTTGCCCTCTCGCCGTGGTCGCCGCTGTGATGAAACTATAAAGCAAGAGGGTAGAATAAATAATAATAATCGTTCTACTTTTCGCTATGCTTGCCATTGTGTACTTGCCTTTCTTAGCGAACAAATGAACCTTGGAATTGTTCTTTTTTGTGCTGAATTCCCCAGTTTCGTTTTTCATTATTATATTGTATATACCATCTCTTCAACTAATCTGTCTATGAATCATAACTTTTTACACTGTCTAAAAAGAATTGTTAAGTTTACATTTTGTTTATAAAAAATAGGTGGGATTTTAATTTTTATATATGTTATAATATTTACGCAGAGTTATATAACACTAATTAAATAATAATGCATAAATTAAATAATAATGCATAAATTAAATAATAGTGAAACGCAAAGAGAGGGCACTGCAACTGCCCTCCCTGCGATAGCACTGACAATATTACTTTTTGAACTTGAAAGAACTGCTCTTTTTCTTTACACGAGGGCAGTTTTTTCGCGTTTTTAAGTATGTTAGAATTGCTACATAAGCAACCAAGCAATCTATTGCTAATTTGCTATAATTGCTTATTAAATTTAAAAGTTCATACATTGTCATCTTTTTCACCTCCTATACATGATATGTGAGGCTATTGTTAATTTGAAAGTATAAAAATGTTGATATAAAAATTATATCATAGCTATTAATATTTTTTCTTGAAAAATTAACAAATTTTAAATAGATTTTTAGTATATTTTTAATGAATTTCATGTAACTTTTTCATTTTTTTTAAAAATCTATTGCTAAAATGTTGACAATGATGTATAATGGAAAAGTTCGTCAAAAAAAGTACATAAAGTATTAAAATTAATAAATAATAATCCTCTTTTTAGAGGAATTTTAAGTTAAAATGCTTCAAAAGCGTTATTTTGCTGAATTTGTGAAAATGGGGGAGGGGTCGTGTAAAAATGACCTGCGTATTTTCAAAATGTCCCCTATCGGTTTGCGGGGCTTGCATTTTTGCCCATGCAAGAGGGGGTATCATTTCAAATGACACCCCACCCCTTATGCGTGACCCTGCGGAGTTTTTTATTTCTCTTTTCGTAAATTATTTAACGCTTGCGATTGAGTATAGCATTAATAACTTCTTGGATATTGTTGTATTTTACTTTACCAAGTAAGTCCTCGGTTTTATCAAAAGGTGCTATCATTAATTTCCAATTATTCAAGTCGGATATCTTTACTCGCAAATTACTTACATAGTTAGATAAGTTTTCGACATCTTCTTGTGGATTGTGTTCATTTATTGACTGAACTTTGTCATTATATAAGTTCGCAAATGAACTACGGTGTAGGTTCAAGTCGGCATGTTCCACTGTGAAGCTGTACCCACAAGACGGTGTTTCAAATTCATTAAGTATATTAAAAGTGACAGGGCAATCCTTATAATTATCAAAGGTGAATGATTTTCCATTATAAAGCATTTCCACATAGTTAGTGCTTCTTTGTTGTGGTGTAAAATTTTTCGATTTAAAAATTTCTATAAATTCTTTCATAAGCGTTTTCTTGCGGTTTCTGTACAATGGTTCCGCTTGTTTCCATAAAGCATTCTCTTCAATCAGGAGTTCTTTTATTTGGTTTACCGTTTGCTGTTCTGTTTCTTGCTCTGACCGTCGTTTGTCTTCGGCAGCCTTTAAATCATCAATATTCATTCTATACTCCTTCATATTAAAATATAAATTTTGTACGTTACTTATTTTATAATTATACCCCCTCTCAGCTCAAAAAGCAAGAGGGAATGAAAAAGTATTGAACCCCTTTTAAAAAAACGCTGTGGAGGGGGAAACAGTTCCCCCTCGCTATTCTTTTTTTGCCATACTTTTACCGTAACATTACCGCATTGCTATCTCTTGTTATATTCCATTCTACCATATGTATTAGATATTTTAATTCTGATGTGTATTTGCGGTTGATTGTTACATTGACTGCTGTGCCGGCAATGACAGAGAGAGGAACAACTTCCCCTCTTGATTTAGTGACACTGCCAGTACAACTAAATTGATTTAAGTATTTACTGTTCGGGCGAAAAAGAACAAATACTCTTAACATATGTTTATTTTTACCCAATCGGCGGTATGTCCCGCTTGACGGCATACTTAATAATAGTTCGTAAAAGAACTATTTTACGAACTTTGTTTTGCCTATCAATAGGCGTATTCTGTTTTGATTGCATATTATGCGAAATTTGATACTTGTTTATACGAACTTTTATTAAAAAATAAACTCTATTGATAAACATTTGCTCAACAGAATTGCTATAATAAAGTGCGGTATTACTAAAGTATAAGCAAAAAGTGTTTATTTGGAATTAACCGTTGTGATAGGTCTATAAAAGTATAAACTTTCTGTAGACTGGTATATAAACATATATGCTTATATTTATAGACTAAAATACAGATAGTTTTGATTAGTCTACAAGAGTATACTTTGTTGGACTGTTAATGTATGGGTTATGGTATGTAAATATATCATTTGCATATTGCTACAAGTGAACGATGTTGGGGGGCGTTTGTTCGCCGTGGAAAGCAATATTTCTGATATATCAATGCTTATCATTCTAATAATTCGCTGTGCGTTCCTGTCCTGACAAAAGCTATCTCGGTTGAGGTCTTTTTGTAAATGAGTAACCAGTCTGGAAGTATATGACATTCTCTATGCCCATTCCAGTTATTTTTTAACGGGTGGTCTTTGTACTTTTCGTCCAATGGTATTTCATTAATTAGCTTTTCTATTACTTCTTCAAGCAGGGAAATATCTAACTGTTGCTTTCTGGCAAGTTTAAAGTCTTTTTTGAATTGTGTAGTGTAGGTTGGACTTAACATTATTTTTCAAGCTCCTCAAACATTTCTTTTGCGCTTGAAAATGTTTTGCCCGTTCCTTTTTCCAACATCTCGTCAGCTTCATTCATAGCCGCTATTGTTTGTGCATTAGGAGTATCCAGCGTCAAATCGAACGGTATTCCCCTTTGTCTGATTGCCTGTCGCAAAAACATATTTATTGCCGTTGTCATGTTAATTCCAAATTCCGCAAAAAGTTCTTCGGCTTGCTGTTTTATTTTTTTCTCCATGCGAATATTTAAGTTTGTTGTTTCATTCATAAAAAAACTCCTTTCGTTTATTATTTAAAAATCCCGAGTTGCATAGTGTTGCTATTTCACACTTCAACCTCAGTATTATAGCCAAAAAAATCTCTATATCGCAACAATTTAGGATTTTGAAATGCTAAATTGACAATCAAGTCGACTTTTTCTAACAAATCATTTGGTGGATTAGAGATAAAAGCAAACAGATTTAACCAATTTTGAAGTTCATTTCTCTCGAACCCACTGTGTGTATTTAGAAATTTTTTGAGGATAGCATGAACACGATTAACAGGATTCAGGGGATTTTCTTTATCCGTTAAACCTTTTAGTTCTTTTGAAGAAAAAGACTTGCTTTTTAACGATAGTTCGGCAATCAGTTTTCTGTGTGCAGCTTCTTCATCGTGAAACAATGTCGAGCCTTTTTCAATATGGTTTCTAAAAGCTTCTGATGTTTTCTTTTGTGAAGGCTTTCCTGTGCCTTCTACAAGAAGAATGGTATGCTGCTTATCCGTCGCAACTCCAATACAAATTTGATTTTGAGATAACCCTCGAAGTTTAGCTCCGTTATCTTTGTATACTATATTTTCAGAACGAACAGTATAAAAAGTTTCGTCAAGCCACACTTTTCCTGACAAAACTATGTTATTTTGCACTCCTTCAAGGGTTAAAAACAACTTCTGAAGCCAATATCTCGAGGTTTTGAACGTGTTTTTGTTGTTCCATGAATCTGCTGTAATACTAACGTGCCGAAATATATTCAAGCAATATTCCGTCCACTCGCTAATTGAAATCCTATGCTCATCAAAGATTGTTCCTGTTGTTGGCAAAAATGTTTTGTCGCATTTGCCACACATATATCGTTGTATACCACTTTTAGCGTGTCCGCTCTTTTTGAATCTCTCATCATTACAAAATGGACATCTGACTGGAATATATGAGTTAATCATTTCAGCTTCGCCGCTCTCATCTACTTTGCGATGACGCTCTGTGTAGAATGAATCATAATGTTGTTTTAGAAATTTTTGTGTAGCTGTCAATGCCACCTCTCCCTCCCATGGAGTTCTTCTGCGTGATTTTTGTTTGCTCATTGTTATACCTCCAGTATAACATAAGCATATCACAATCAATGGATTAGCAACACTATGCAACTCGGGATTTTATTATTTATATTATATCACAAAATATGTGCATTGTCAACATAATGCACATTAAAGAAAAAAGAGGGCTTTATCCCTCTCACCATAGTGTGCCCTATCGACATATCGAGAGGGCTTTATTTTACGTTTTTAGGCGGTCTGTTGTTTCAGGGGTATATTTTTTTTACTCCTGAACGCTCGAAATGCTTTTAACGCCCCTCTAAACGCTTTATAAAGCGCCCTGCTCGTATTGTTTTACTTTACGGTAAAAAGTCGGTGCTTTCAGTTTTAACGCCCTCTGCATATCAACAGCGGTTAGTTTTCCTGCTTTCCATTCCTCGTACAGATTCTTGAACTTGAAGCTGTCAACCTCAATCGGCTTTCGCCCTTTGTACTTTCCCTCTTTTTTCGCTATTGCTATGCCCTCGGCTTGCCGTTCAAGCATACATTCACGCTCGAACTGATAAAGCCCTGCAAACATGGTTAGCATTAACCGCCCTGCCGGAGTTGTTGTATCTATGTTTTCTTTTTTACTGACAAATGCAACGTCTTTTTCTTTTAGCGTTTCCACTATGTCTAAAAGGTCACGTGTACTTCTTGCAAGCCTTGAATAGCTTTCAATAACGACCGTGTCCCCCTCCCGGACGAAACTGAGCATTTCTTGTAGTTCTTTTCTCTGGGCGGTTTTTCCGCTTGCCTTTTCGATAAATAGTTTTTCTACTGCTAACTCGTTCATCAGCGTTTCTTGCCGTGCCGTGTTTTGCTCCTCTGTTGACACTCTAACATATCCTACTTTCAATGAAAATTCCCCTTTTCTGTTTTAATAGAGTTGTTTCTCTTTATGATATTGATATATTGTTTTTGGCTTTAGATAGCCATTTTATATTACTAAATTATATAATTTCAATGATATATATATAAATCCATTTCATAACCCTAATGATAAAATATAGCGTTTTTTCGCCGTGTTTCATTACAGCGTGACCTATTGATATACTCATTTTATCCTAATTTTTGTAAAATTTCAAGTCTGTTATTGAAAACATTTCCACCTTTTCAACTTCGACACGTTTCAAACGCTCTCTGACTGCTTTATTTTTGCGTTCCTTGAATTGTTTTATGTCAAGCGGGAAAATACACGTCTGAAACAAAACGCTTAAAATATGCCCTCTAAATTGATTAAAGCAAAATCTTATTATTGTTCGCTGTTCAATGACAAATTGTAAACAAATATCGAATTTATCGGCAAAAGGGTTGACAAATACGCATTTAATGTGTATAATCTATATAAGAGGTGAAGCAATGAAACGGCGTGATTTAATAAAAAAGTTTGAGAAAAATGGTTGGTGGTTTGAGCGTCATGGTGGCAATCACGATATATACACCAACGGAAAAGACATTGAACCTATATCACATACAAATGAAATTGACGAAAACCTCGCAAAGAAAATTATTAAGCGGCGTGGGCTGAAATAAGCCCACTTGCCCCGCCGTATTATATAAATTAGCAAGGAGGAATTATTGTGAAATATGTTTATCCCGTTATATTGTCCCCCGCTAAATGCGGATATGTCGTGTCTGTCCCTGATTTAGATATAGATACGCAAGGTACTGATATAGCTAACGCTATTTTTATGGCTCGTGACGCTATTGGTTTGTGGGGTATCACTCAACAAGATTACGGTCGCCCTGTACCAGCTGCAACTACATTAAAGCCTAAATGTTCAGATGATGAAATAGTGTCGTTAGTAGATATTGATTTTGATGAATATCGTAAAAGATATGAAAATAGGTCTGTACGCAAGAATTTGACTGTTCCTGCATGGCTTAATGATATGGCTGAAAGAGAGAATATAAACTTTTCGCAAATACTGCAACAAGGATTGAAAGAACATTTAGGCGTGAAATAATTATAATATGTGTTGAAAAGAAGAAAAGACAGTCATTAATTGATTGTCTTTTTCTTTAATGCTGAGTGGAATGCGTGAACAATGACACATATTAATACTATAGAGATATTTTCATTCTGTCGAAATTTTGTGTCGGTAAAAGCCTACATAATAGGCTTTGCCATTGAGAATTTATTGAGAGGTTTTTTGAATGAATAACAGTAATAATTTAAGTGATAGCCTTAAGAAAGTATCAGTCACCTCAATGTTAACTTACCTCAGAGGATTGTCAATTGAGAATCAAGAGAATGTAATTAAGTGGGCAGAGGCATCAAAAAATCCAAATGCGAACGTAAATACTCCAAATCCCAGCGAATGGGAAAAAAATATGAAAGCAATATTTTCTCAGTTGAACCCTCGTGAGCAGATTGAGGTTGTTTCAGAAGCAAAGAAAATATTAGAAAATAAGAAAGCACTTGAAGCAAAAACAAAATCTACAAAGAAATAGAATTATTTACAAGAAGAGGCAGTCGTTTGATTGTCTTTTTCTTTTTGTCGGTCGGCGGTTTATCAAATTTTTTCTTTTATTCTACTATACTTTTTTGAATGCGTGTGCTATAATGCAGAAAATTTATATTTTCGGAGGGAAATGCTATGCCATTATTATTAGGCTTAATAAGTCTTTTGTTTGGGTTGGTTGCGTGGGTACTCCCTATTTTGGCTCTTGTAAATCATAAAAATCTTGAAAGAAAAAAAGGGCTTATCTATTCCATAATGAGTGTTAGTGCGTGTGCTATTTCATTGTTTTCTCATATTCTACTATTCCGCCAAAACTAAAGTGATGGATATAAAGAACGGAGTTTAATTCGCGCCTTTTCGGTAGTAAATTGCCACTTAATGGGAGAGAGATATTGGTTACGTTCGGCAGTCCAAGTATTGAGTTCAGAGTTAAGTAAATCAAGCGAACAAATTCTTCTGCAAAGGCATTGACGAGCCAAAATACTGATGGATATTTCAGCCATATTTAGCCAAGAACCATGTTTAGGAGTATAATGAACTTCAATGCGTTTGGCAAGCTCACGCGCTTCTTTAGGCGGAAAAACCTTGTATAACGAAGCTGTCACATGAGTGTTCAGATTATCAAGAACAAGCCTGATTCTGGGTGCATTTGGGAAATGAACCGTAAGCAATTCATGTATTTCATACGCCCAATCTTCGGCAGTACGCTGGTTGCGAGCATGAGTATAGCACCAACCTGTCAATGGCTCGCACATCACGAAAACAGAGCAAGTTCCGCAGCGTTCATACTCGTTGTCAATTTTCTGTTTGGTTTTGGGCTTCATCGGAATCGGTTCACGCCGTTCAGCCAGTAACTGATATGGCTTCTCGTCCATACAAATCAATGGACACTGCGGGTCATACGGCAGACAGTACGTTTCGAGTATATCTTCCATCGCCGCCACAAATGCTGCGTTTTCCTTGGCGGTATACACCACATTGATTTCAAATGTGGCTTAAGCTGTGTTTTTTAAAACTAATCTCACCGACTCATCAGAGATACTTTCGATTACTCCGTCAACAACTATTTTAGTAGCTATCATCTTTAATGTCCATTTTGCCTTACCCTCAGGAACTTTACTGCACGCCGTTGCTATTATATGTGCTTCTACTTCTCCTGTTATTTTTGGTTCGACTGGGGGCGTTTCAGCGTTTCCTTCTGAATATTGCACTCTCTATTCCTTTTTCTGCATAACTACGGCGTACACGATGAACTGTATTTTCACATACTCCGCGTTTTACTGACACTTTACTCGCACTCAATGGCGATTTCCCTTCGCTCGTATCTATGTCCAGCAATATTTGTGCGTGTTTTTTCGCTTCCATTGATACCCGTTTCGACCGTAATACCATTTTTATTTTCTTTTGCTCACTTTTTGTTAATTTTACCTTATATTTTTGCATTTTTCCATCACCTCTTCGGTGATTAGTTTATCACACCTACTTTAGTTTTGTCAAGATACTACACGCAAACTATGAGATAAATAAAAGTGATTGGTCGGCACTCGGTGATTGGGCTGATGCAATACACTTACCGTCATTTCTTCTTATAGTCACGCTTGTGCTGAATGTGATTGTAGTAGTTTTGAACAGTAAAGATAAACGATAAAATGAGCATTATCTATGTTCTTTGCAGATATGTCAAATGAGTTAAAAACGCCCTCTAAGAATGACGAACAATATCAAGGTTCATTAGTTCGTTAAAAAAATTGACAATACGCTTATTTTATGATATAATAAGCGTGTGTAAATGATAGGGTAACGGAAAACATATACAGTCGGGCATTAGTGGCTCGGCTGTTTTCTTATTGTCCCGCTCGCCCATCAGCAGATACAATAAAAGTCTTACCGCAAAAACCACGAACGGCAAGACTGAAACAAAAAGTAAATTTATATAATCGGCGTGGTGGGAAATATTTCCCATGAAATATAAACGCCTTTTTTTACTGTTTTAGAGGGATTTTCTTTATATGTCAATTTATACCCTACACATGAAAAACGTTGAAATTTGATTAAAAAAGCGGCTTATAAGCGATTTTAGATGAATACTTTACAGAGGTGTAAGAAAAATAACTCTAACGCTTCTCGTGTAGCTTTTTTAAGACTTCTAATTGCTTCTCTGATAATACTTTCGGCGGTCGTATCTTAACCCACTTTTTTGGAACTGTATAGCTTTTACTGTGTATGTCTTCGCTTTCAACTTCAATAGCGGCGTTGCCCGATGTTATGACTTTGTCAAGTTTCCGAATTAATACCGGGTCGCAAGTGTAGACATTCGCTCTTTTGCCCTCTTGGTTGTAGTTTATGATTGTTTCCCGCTCCGCAAGTGTAAGTTTTCCCATGCTCATAGCTCCTTTTCTTATGTTTTCATTTTGACCCCTTTTTCATCTCAAAACGTTCCGTATTTTTTCGGAACGTTCCGTTCGTTTTTTTGTCCCCAATTATATTTTGTTTCCACGCTATTACGCCCATTTTCAGCCGATTTCCTCTTCGACTGTTTCGATGAACGGAACGTTCCACATATTCAGTCGTTTCGACAAGAGCGGAGCCCCTTCCTTTTTAGGTATTAGGAATGTGAGATTATGTTCTTGCCGGCTCTTTTATATGACTATGGTTTCTAATGGGGTTTCCATTACTTTATCAATTCGTCTTATCGCATCTTTCACAAAATACTCTATAGAGCTTACTAATGTTTTTGACTTTTCACAATCGCTTGAACTCTGTAACCCTGTGTCCAAAGAATAAAACAAAATGTCTATGATATTGAGTATATCATCTAATTTCAATTTCGCCGAAAATAAGTCATCATTAAGCAGCTTCCAAAGACTTATTTCGTTTTCGTTTTCTTTAGAGTTAGATATACTGCCCCTTGTCAAAAACTCTGCATATGTCAACAAACTTTGCTTTTTTTCCTCGTCTAAATTCTCAAAGTCTTGCTTTATTTTTTCTGCTACTGGCGTTGTCATAATATTTTCTCTCTTTCTTTTTATTTTGATTTTCTTTTATTTAGCACTCTAAGGCTCACTCTCTCAAATAGTCCTCTATAGCCGTCGTTCTATCACTATATCGTCAAAGCCGTACATATACTCGCTTATATCGGGCGGCATCTCGATTGTATTGCCGACTTTTTTTACGATGAATATGCGCCGAAACCGCCGTTGTTTTATTCGTTCAATTCGCCCTACCGCTTCGTTAGAGGGTTCGGGAGTGCCGCCCCCTTTTTGCGACTTCGCATACTCAACTAAAGTTTCTCTTGCTACTCTTTCAATTAATTTGGTTATCTCGGTTTTGTTAAAGTGAAATTCAATTACGTCTTCGTCCATTTTTTCATCTCCGTTCTTTTTTTAGTGGCGTAATTCGGCGAACTCCCATCAAGCGGGAGTCGCCTTGCCCCTCTTTTTACTTCAATTACCGTTAATTATCGTTGCTTCCCTCGCTCGCTCCAGTCACTCCACTCATTGTTCATAATGCTTTCAGCTTCTTCAATACGCTTCAAATTCTCTGCCCGCTCTGTTAGCTTGATACAATAATCGAACACCGAACGCGCCGCATTTAAGCGGGTCTGTGCCGCTACTTCCTTATCGTTCATTATCTCGATGATTGTTTTTGTCGCTTCTTGCAGTTGGCTCTGTAAAAATGTAGTTGTGTTTTGTAATAGGTCGTCTTTTGCTTTCTGATATGCCCGCTCAAAGTCCTCATTCCGCAACTTTGAGTATATTGTGCTTTCCGGTATGCCTATTGCTTCGCTTGCTTCTCTAATAGTGGGATATGTAAGCAATGCAGTCAATATTATTTGGTCTTTATTGTTTTTTGCCATTTGTTACCCTCTCTCAATTAATCATGGTCGCCTGTTGCCACGTGAAACAATCCTTTTTACGCCATTTTTCGTGCTTCTTCATGCGTAGTATATATCAATAATATTCGCTTGTTCACTTTCAGCAAAGTCAATATATTCCTCAAATATCATTGGGTGTACGCTTTGTTGCTGTTTATATTTTGGGTTTGTATCTTCTAATAAGGCAAGGCAAACAACGTCTTTCACTTCCTCAAATGGCGTTAATTCGCCGTCCTCGTCATGGTAGTTGCTGTAACTTAATCTCACTTTCATATTTGATACTGGTATCAAATTTAATATTTTTTTGTCCTCAAACATCTTTTTTTAGCTCCTTTTTTTTCATTTTTGGAAAATTATTACTGTATTTTTTAACATATATTGTCAATTTTGATATACGGTTACGGATTTTTATATCATAGTTACGGATAATTACGGCAAAAGTTACGGATTCAAAGTTTATTTTTTTGGCTTTTAATCGCCGTTTTTTTCTTTAAGTTACGGAAGTTACGTTTTTTTTTGAGAGTATATATACACGTGAGAGTAAATTAATATATGTGTGTAGTAGTGGTAGGTGTATATTATTCTACTCTCTCATCACGTATATCCTATGTTTTTTTTCCGTAACTTCCGTAACCATATATATTTTTACTCAATTTATAGCCATTTTTATAGTTACGTTTTTGGTTACGGATTAAAAAACAATCCGTAACTTCCGTAACCGTTTTTATTTTCCCTTTACCTCTTGATATGGATTAGGTAATATTGTGAACTTTGCGGAAGATTCATTTGTTTCTACTTCTTCTGTTTCTGCTGTGTCTAACTTTAGTTCGACCCCTCTTATAAGCATTTTGTTTAATTTAAAGGGTTTTGTATTTTCTTTTTGCTTTTTATCAGAAACAATATAATCTTTTTCTGCAAACCCTTTTAATACGGCTCTGTAATTAAATCCCGCTTTTTGTATGGCGTTTTCAAGTGCATTATTTGATATAAATACTCTTGATTTATCATTTGTAAAACGTCCCCACCGTTCAATAGGCATATTATCGTCAAGTCCGTAATTGTGGACTTCCTTTTCAGCTATAAATTTATTTGAATTTTCCGCAACCCAACCGACAACAAAATCATACGCCCGCTTGGTTTGGTCGGCTTCTTTAGCATCTGCAAGCACTTCTGATAATTGTTTCCAAAAATCTACTGTAGAGTTACCCGCTTCAAGAGGGGATAATCCAAAGAACATACGGTTTATAAGTTCATCTGCACATAATAACAAACTTGCACTCATTCGCTGTTTACCGCTTGTTTTTTCGTTTTCAATCTCAACGAACGATTCCCATTTTCTTATCATTTCGCCAATGTCATATTTTTTTAAGTTCTTAATGAACGCTTTTCCTGCGTGTCCGTAATTGGTGCTTATCGTTTCATGCACAAATGATGGATTCTTGAATACTTGGTTTCCAACGTAAATATCAATAATTCTGTTTATTTCGCCCGCCCCGCTGTTATTACTTGTCAATGGCTGTTCCCCTGCCGTGAGGAATGTTAATCGCCATTCCAATAGCTTTTCAATCCCTCTTACCGTCCCTCTCATACGTCCCTGTCCCTGCGTTCCCATGTAAATTATTTGGCTTAATTTGTCCCCTCTGACTGTCTGCAATTCATCAAGGATAAAGGGTAAATTGTGAAAGAAATATGCGTTACGTTCAAATCCAACGCCTGTTGTGTTAAGGTTTTTAATATACTTGTCCGGCTGTCCCCATATAGAAGCCGATAATTTCAAAGCGACTGTTTTTCCTGTTCCTGAATTGCCCCATAAATGACTAAAGAAAATAAGTTTATCAAGTCTTTGAATTAGAGGGCTTGCAAAACTTGTTGCCAATGCTACTCTTGCCGCTAAACTGTCGTTGCGTACTTCTTTTGCAAGGTTTACCCATGTTTCAAGATTGCCTTTTGAATGGACTGATTTATATATACCTGAATACGCTGTGTCGCCGTTATAGGTTAATTCTTCGGCATAAGGTACAAATATATCTGTTTTATCCATGATATAGCCCATATGCGAAACTGCGTTTACTGTCGGGATTGTGTCCTCGTTTTCTACCTCTAAACTTTGCAAGTAATTTACTATCATGCTTGAATTTTCAGTAGTTACCATTATGCCGTTACTCGCAAGCGACACAATTTTTGTCTTGTTGGCTATTATTTCTCTGTCAACAGTCACATACTCCCATTTGTTCTTGATTTTGGCGGCAAGCTCTACTTTCATGTTACCGCTTTCAATTTCAACAGTCCGCTTTGTGATTACTAACGGCTGTGGGATAATACATACGTCATAATCAAAAATTCCTTTGTCATTTCCTCTGTACTTACTGCAATTAAGTAATAGCGGGCAATCTGTGAAATATAGCCCGTTCGGGTTTTCCTCTAAAAACTTTTCTTGTTCAGCCTGTTTTATTTCGTCCTGCAATACTTTAAGAAGTTTATCAAATTCGGCGGCTCTGCGGTGTTCTTTGGCTATCGTTCTAAGCGTGGAAATATTAAAGGTTCTTTCGCTCTTGTCCTTGATTGATAAAATATTCAAGAGTAAATTTTTGTTGGTTATATCTTCCCACGTTGAAATATTAGTTAAATCTATTTTCTTGGCGGTTTCTTCCGCTTGTGATTGTTCCTGCGTGTTAGCCTTTTTATAAGCGGCTTTTCTATCTTGCCCCATAATGTCATATATAAAATACTCTCTCGCCTGTTTGCGGTCGTAGCCGTGCTTTATTTCAAGGTAATTTATAATATTGCCGCCTGTTCTGTTGCCTGTCGGATTGTGCGTACTGTGGCATATAAATAAACTTGTATTTTCGCTATCAATATAAAAATCATCTGTATGTGTGCATAGCGGGCAAGGATTAAATAAAACGTCTTTACCGTGTTGCACTCCCTTTGTGCCTGTGGTCTGTTCTACATACTCCAGTAAATTAAATTCCCTTATTGCTTGTGTCAAATTAAATTTTCCCTCTTGTCCTGCCGCCCCTTTTTTTCCGCTTTTCGTCTTAACTTCGTTTTCGTCCTCGCCGACGAACGGCTTATCTGTTTGGTCGGTGGTCTGATTGCCGGTCGGTTCGGTCTGCTTTGCTTCTTCCCATTTGAAATTGTCGGGTACTGTAATATTTGCCGTGCGGTTATGTACCATGCCCACTAATCCGTGGCAAGTGCCGTAATAGAAACGGTCTAAATTGTGGCAAGCCCTATCAGCCTGCGGGAAGAGGGATATAAGATACTGATTAAGCCTTTTGGCTTCCTGCGGGTCTGTGATAACCTTGTCTAAGATAATGACGATTCGGAATTTAGGCTTTTCGGAAGTATGCGAAAAGCTGTAGTACATAAAAGCGTAGTCAATTTTTAAATCTGTTAATGCAAATATAGCATCATCAACAGTCATATATGGTATGTCCTCACGGTCGTTGTCAATGTCTATGACTGCAAGCTGTTGTGAAATAAAATGTGCTTCTGTCGTACCGTTTAACGCCGACGTGGTAAATGAATAACCTTTAGTGACCGCTTCGGCTAACCGTGCCGCCGTCAATGTCAATATACGCTTTGGGGACTTGGTACGGCTTACTATTCCTCGTGTTTCCCGCTTGGCGGTTTCTTTGTCTGCATAGGGTTTAGTATCAACATTGCAAAGAAAAGTGCATGACTTCAAGCCCTCGTTATTTTCGGGAGAGGGAGTAAAATTATTTTCGCTTTCTTGGCTTAAATCCTTGACATTCTCGATGTTCTGTGATATAATAGAGGTATCAGAATTGTTAATAGGGTTCTTACTTTTAATCTTCTTTTCCTCTACTGCTTGTGGTATGGCGGTAGGGGATTTTTCTTTTCCGTCTAATTCGTTTAGCGGTTTGTTTATTAATTCGGCTGTTCTACTCATTTTTTATACTCCTTTACGCCTGTAATGGCGTATTTTTTTATGTTCGTATTTTCTCGTATATACTATATTTTTACTTGATAAACAACTCTAACTGTTCAGCTTGTTCGCATGATACTTGTTGTTGGAATTGTTTTAGATGTCCCGCTTTTAATGCCTTTTGAAAATTTATACTTGTTTCATTTTTCTTAATGTCTAACATCATGTATAGAAAATATAATAACTTTTCTTGATTTTCTTCTTTCGCCCTCAATGCCCTTTGAAAAGTTGTGTTATATTCTCGGTCTGCTTGCTTTTCTTCTTCTGTCATGTTTGCTTTATTTTTAGCTTGCCAATCACGCTTTTGTGCTTTTTCTTTTTCATGTAATATGGGGTCGCTTTTGACTTTGGCAGTATGTTTTTCTTTACGTTTTTTAGCATTTTTCTTTTTATTTTCTTCTGCTTCTTTTGGTGTATATTTGGGTGGTCTGCCTCTTTGTCCCATTTTTACTACTCCTTTTGTACTTCCATACAAACGCAAAAAGAGCCATTGAAAAGCCCCAACAGTAAAACTGCCGAACTATACAACAACTCTCTTTTTAACTTGTATAATATACAAAATTGTAGTTAATAGTAAAATATGTGCATATTTTATATCATTTTTCTAAAAAAAACACTTTGAATAATTAAGCGTTCTCTATTGACACAATTCAAAGATTATGATATAATTACAATGCAAGCAATTAATTGTTTGTATATTTAATAGCTAAAAATGTGCCTTGTGGGTACATTATGTTTTCGTTTGTTTTGGAAGACTGAACGAAAACAATAAACACTGAGATGTTGCATAGAAATCTTATGGGGGTTTATAACTGTCTGGTAAACATTTATAAACATCAAAAACCTATAAGATTTTTTTGCGTTTTCTTAAAATTATTTTAATACAAGCAGTATATCATATTATTACTTTAAAGTCAATAGAGAACGAAAAAATGTAAAAAAATAGGGACTATACAACGAAAAAAGTATAGTTCCGCTTACCTTTGTGATGACGGTAAAAGAGAAGCAGAATAACAATAATAATCGTTTACATTGTGTGCCGGATATTGTCCTGTTAGCGGGAATATAAAAATAAATAATTTACATAGGTGAGAATATGAAAACAATAAAGCAAATAGCAGATGAAATAGGGGTATCAAAACAGGCGGTATTTTATAGAATCAATAAACCGCCGCTATCAAATGCTTTAGAAAATTTGATGTCAAAAGAAAACGGCGTATTGATGGTATCGTTTGATGGTGAAATGCTGATAAAACGAGAGTTTTCCGATACAGACCGTCAAACAGTTGATGACAAGGAATCATCAAATAAAACTTCATTTGACGGCTCTCTTGATAGTGATATAATAAAATTATTGCGTGAAACTATTGATACTTTAAAAGAGCAGTTAAGTGTAAAAGATAAGCAGCTTGAAGAAAAAGATAAACAGATTACAGACTTGACCGAAGCCAATAAAAACTTATCTCAAAGTATAAACGCCGACCGTCACAATGCTTTAGCGGAAACGATAATCGACACTAAGAGCATAGCGGCGGCAAGTGATGGAGCAGGGGGCGAAAATAAAAAGCGGGGGTTCTGGCGGTTCTGGAAGAAGTGAGCCGCCCCTCTCGTGTTGATGGTGGTTGATGGAACTGGAGAAGAAAAAAGGCTAAATAAATGAATGCGTAAATTAGCTTATATACTCATCAAATAAGCTAATTTACGCAAAAAAAGGAGTAATAGAATGGCTAAAAAAATTGTAAATGGAAATAAGAGAGAATTAAAAAAATCGGATATAGGAATAGAAGACTATTATAAAAATCTTGTTGACAAATGGAATGAACTATCAGACAAAATTAGTGAACAAAAAGACAGCCAAACAACTTATTATCATTCATATCATAGTTTTTTTTATGAATTA
>JALQSN010000934.1:0-16659 GCA_023690525.1 Holotrichia oblita
TACGGTTTCGCCGTTCAGCAGCCACATGAAATTTACATCGCGTCGGCATGCCTTTTCTATCCGTCGGCTTGAATATGTAAACTCCATATACGAATATACCAATACCTTGAACATGATTCTTGGTTCTGTCTCTGGATTTCTCCCTATCGGAGAGTAAGCCGCATATAGCTCTGTATAATCCAACTCCTCTGTTATTTGGCTCAAGAGACGCACAAGCCACGAGAAAGATAATCGCACACCAGAGCAGGAAGAACTGATGCGACTTCGGAAAGAAAACCAACAATTGAAGATGAAGAATGATATTTTAAAGCAAGCGGCGCTGATAATCGCACAAAGGTAGAAGTGATAAAGAGAAATGCCCACAAATACTCTATATCAGCGCAGTGCAAGGTTTTAGGCATATATCGAGGCAGTTGTTATTATGAAACTAAGCCATCAAAGGATGATAGCCCTCTTGAAGAGGCTGTCCAAAAAGCGTTTGAAGAAAGTCTTGGTTAATAAAGGAATAATCCTGTCCAGGCGGAAAATCTGCCGTATTATGAAACATCGTGGATTAGAATCGGTATACACACACCGAAAATACAAAAATCACAACAAAAACGAACAGGCAACTAAACAAGCGGCGGTATGGGAATATCTTCAAGGAGAAGTGTCACTGAAAGATATATGCATGAAATATGAAATCACAAATTGAAGTGGGGCAAGATGGAATATGAAGCAACGATTCAATCGGTTTTGGATGAAATCGACCGCAGAATTACAGAGAATATCCGAGTTGATGAATTAGTGCGCGGCGAATTATTCCACTTACCACTTTTGACGGGTACTTATGGCTCTGACAGGGACGCCAGTAATGAGCTATGTAACCCGCCGCAAACTTGAATATGCACAGCATGATTTGTCGTTTGGTAACACGAGTTTCGCACTTACCCTCACAAGGCGACAGCCAAGGCATGTTGAATAGAGGGTTTAATGACATTCCAATCTTGACGGTAGGGTGCGGAGTTGGTCGAGACGCCTTCTTCGATGCTTATTATTGAATCCTCCATGTCTTAATTTTAAGCTGTTGACTGTCGCTCTTTCAGGCAGTTTATTCACGATGTGCAAATGGCACAGGGATGGTGGAAAACCGAATAGCTTCTTAAATGCTTTTGCGAACCCTGTATGGGTTTCAAACCCGTAATCCATTGCCATATCAAAGATTCTCTTACTCACAAAGAAACGAAAAGGTAGTCGAAGATGTGAAAATCAAAATGCACTCGCAATCTTTACTGTACATTTTTAGAAGTAACATCAACACGTTTTTCAGCGCTTAGCCTAAGTGAAGTTGCGCCGGAAAATATGGCATTATCACACGACAGCATATCACGTTGGCTGGCATCGGCAAAAGTGCAGCCGAAGGATTTATGGGAAACGGTCAGCAAAGAAATTGATGGCAAGCGCGGTATTTTTGTTTTTGACGATGTGGTAATCAATAAAAGCCGCAGTCAAAAAATGGAGTTAGTGAACTGGCAATATTCGGGACAGAACACGGCGTCAGTAAAAGGTATAGGTGTTGTTAACGCGCTTTGGCAGACGAATAAAGACGATTACACGCCTATTGATTATCGGATTTGGAATCCGCCGGAAGATGGCAAAACTAAGAATGACCATTTCAGAGAAATGCTATCTTCGGCTAAATCACGTGGTCTTGAGCCGGAAATGATTGTGGCGGACAGTTGGTACAGTTCGTTGAAAAATCTAAAATGTATTCGTTCTCATGGCTGGGATTGGGTAATGGGTCTTCGTAGCAATCGTCTGGTTAATAAGCCGCATATCCAACTTTGTCAATTAAACATACCGGATGAAGGATTAAAAGTTCATTTAAAAGGTTATGGGTGGATTAAGGTGTTCCGGTTTGAGGGCAAAAATGGCCGCACGGATTATATTGGTACAAGTCGCCTTGATTTAAACCGGGAACAGGTCAAAACGTACTTCGAACGACGTTGGAGCATTGAGGTAATGCATAGAGAGTTGAAGCAAACTTGTGGCTTTGGACGCTGTCAGGCCAACACTGGTCGAGCTGGACGTAACCATATCGCTCTCTCTTTTATTGCCTTGATATATAACCCTTATTTGACACTCCCCATGCCTAAAAGCAGGGGATTCTAAAGTGCATACACCAGTACATTTCTGCTAGGTTTAAGCCTTTAGCTAAGGGGTATGTCATTACCCCGTCCTAAGCCAGTGCGTATAGCAGCTTAGGCTGATTGCCTGTTACCGGCAACCACAGGCATTTAGCCTGAAAATGCGTTTTTACGTCTTGTTCTTGACGACATATAGAATTTTACCTGAAAGATGAATTGACTTTCAGAACCGCATATTCTATTCAATTTTCAAGGTTCATGGCGTTTTTACGACTTGTTCTTGTCGCCGACTGTTGCGTCGGATATACACATTTTAGCAGATTTAATTTTGTATTTCAACAAAAAGATTATATGCCGTCTTTTCAACGCCGCCTGTGCCGTTTGAACAGCACGACCGTTGCGCCCAAGTAATACAGGATACATGGAATGACATTTTCACAAAATTGTTTCCAAACTCTGAGTTTGAGTATGATGAAACACGCAAAGACTATGAATATTACGATTACCGTGACCATGGATGGTACTTTGAGAACAAGCGTCAAATGGATATATGCATCCCCATTCGCCAGCATGAGGAAACGAAACGCCTATCCCAAGAAAAAGGTAAAATCCTTTTAGAACAAAAAATGAAGCGGAGAGAACAAAGATAACCGTAATTGTACAAAAGCATCAGAGGTAAAATAACAGACCCCTGATGCTTTTTTTTGTGCGTTTGCACTTGTTTTCTTGGTACAACAGAAAACCCCGGGCTAAGCCGGGGGAGAGAAGCTTATAGCTATGCAAAAATCTTTTAACAAAAAACCTCCAATTGATATAATGAGTACGGGTTTCGCAGCCGCACTCAAAATCGAATGGAGGTATCCAGAATGGATATAAAAAGTTTAGGACACACAAAATGGAATTGCAAATTCAAAAACCAATTACAGGAAGATATAGCGTCAGACCAGATAAGTCTGAAAGAGTATACAGACCCGTTTACGGGTGAACCTATAATCAAGAAGAACAAGAAATAATGCCCGTTTATGGGCGGTAGGGCAGATAGAACCACTTAAGTCCTTGTTTGAAAAAGTGTGCGGCTGTCGGAACTTTCAGTAAGCCTTAAGGCTCCCGCACAGTACCATGCTCTTATAGGGCGGAAGTCAAACCACCCGCTTAGCGGGTGGTCATGATTGTCTACTTGACAGGGGGCGGTTCAACCCCAGATGGTCGGCATAATTCGTTTATTTCGTTTTACTTTTATCTTTTTCTTTATCCTCAATAACTGCAGGCGTTGCTGGCGGCGGCGTTGTAGACGGCGTTTTAACGCCTAAAACGTCGCTCTTTCTGACCCAAACGCGAATGCCCCTGTTTTCGCCGAACTCAACTAAAAAGGAATCTTGCCCCACACCAACAATTTTTCCATAAAAGCCGCCGGAGGTAAGAATATTATCGCTAACCCTTAGTGAATCTTGCATTTCCCGCGTTTGTTTCTCACGCTTACGCTGCGGCCGGAACAGGAAAAAATATAAAGCAAGCAGCATACCGCCGTAGAGAACGATAATGAAAAGCCAGTTTGTTGCAGGCGGTTCGTCGGTAGTCGTACCGTCTGACGACGGGGGCGTAGTGGTTGACGTTTGTAATTCGTCCTGTTCGTTGCCGTTTTCCGCTCCAATCGAGTCGGAATTGCCGCCGACCAGCGGAGTTGATTCTAAAAACACGGTTATATCCTTAAAAATATCCATATTGCATCTCCATTCGTTTGTTAATATCTTTAAGTCGTTTAAATTATATTATATAAGAAGCTTGTTGGATAAGTCAACTAATTTATTAAGGTTTTGTGAAGCTTTTATTATTCTGTTGAAAAAAGATTTTTATTTTGATATACTTGAAAGTGTTTTATTAGTTTTTTGGCAATACAAAATCAGGAGGTCGCTTAATGCGAAATAAATTTTTTTTATTAATAAATAATAAAGCGGTGAAAACGGGTGTTTTATGCGCCGTTTTATTGGGAGTATTTGCAAGCGGAAGGCTTTCGGCGACGGATACTGCGCCGGGTTCCGCTCAAAACCCGCTTGTGTCGAAGGATTATGTTGACGGTCAAATCAACGCCCTTAGGGATTTTTTAGTATCGCTTCTTAATAATGGTTCCCAATCTCAGTCTCAATCCCAATCGGGCGGCTCCGTCAGCGACGCCGAACTGGAAATGATAGCACACTCAATCAGAGCGTCGATAAAATCGGAACTAAAGCAGGAATTGCTTAATGAAATGCCCGCCAATTCAGGTTATTCCTATGTTCCGGTCTATATCGAAAAGAACAAAGTTATTATAGGCGGCGAAGGTACGGAGCTTATTTTGAGAAGCGGAACGGCGTCGGGTTATTGCCCCGGTGAAAACGGATTGACTGATATAACAGACGGCGCAGAAATTTATAACGGCGGGTCAATAGCCTTAAACCATATGTTGATTGTTCCGCGCGGCGACGGACGCGGCGCGGCTGTCACATCGGACGGTGCTTGGTTTTTGGTTAAAGGTGGGTATACGGTTTTGAATTGATTAAAAGGAGAGTACACAATGAAAAAAAGAATATTAAAGCCGTTGGCGTTTGTTTTGGGATTAAGCCTCCTTGCCGGGCAAAGCAGCATGATTCGGGCGGCGCAGGTGTATTACGAGGTTTCGTCTACGCAGGAAATAAGCAAGGGCTTGACCTATGAAACGTCAAGGAGAGTCGTGGAGGGCGGGTTATTGGACGTTCATGTCCTGACTGTTCCGTCAGACGACCCGTATTTAAAGTTGTCAGCGTTTTCGTCGCAAACGGAATACGGATTAAAGGAAACAACATCGAAAATCCTAGCAGACAACAACGCTATAGCCGGAATAAACGGCGATTTCTTTGGGGTGGCAGGCAGTTATTCGGTTCCGCTTGGGCTTGCTCAAACAAACGGCGGAAATTTATCCGTCGAAAGCAGCACCAACACTAACGGCGATGTCAGCGCAACGTTTTTCCTTAATGAAAACAGCGAGCCTTTCATCGAATATATTAAGTCGAGCGTGTCGTTTATCAATAACGGCAGCGAAAACATCATTGTTAACGGCATAAACAAAACCGTCGATTTGGCGAGGCCAATCTGCATTACATACGAAGCGATAAAAAATACGGCGGCTTTGGACGCACGGATACCCGGTTCGTATAAAATTGTCGTCGAGGCAAATGTTGTGACTTACATATCGCAATGTGGGGAAACGGTTAATGTTCCCGAAAACGGGTTTATTATAATAATGAAAGCACAGGACTACGAGGCTTGCAAGGATTTAATTGAAATAGGACACAGCGCGGAAATGTCCATTACGTCAACCGTCGATTTGGATAAAATTCAAACGGCGGTTAGCGGTGAAGCCATGCTTATAAAAAACGGCGTAATAAACACAAAAGGCGATTATGCTCCGGGCAGGCATCCGCGTACCGCTATCGGCATTTCAGAGGACGGTAAAAACGTAATAATGATGGTCGTTGACGGGCGAACGCACAGTATCGGAGCGTCACACAGGGAATTGGCGGAGCTTATGGCGGAATACGGCGCATATAACGCAATGTACCTTGACGGAGGCGGTTCGGCTACAATGGCGGTTGTTCCGCAGGGGTATAATGAGCTTCTTGTTGTTAACAGGCCGTCGGATAATTACCAAAGGAAAGTTATAAATGTGTTCGGTGTTGTTGACAACGCTCCTATAGGGGAAATTTGTTCGATTGGGATTGAGCTTGAACGCTCATATCTGGTTAAATCAATGCCCATATCAATAAAGGTTTACGGTTATGATGAATATTACCACAGAATCGAAATTCCTCAGGACGAGGTTCTAATCATCGGTCAGGATTTGGAATATGACGGCGTAAGAGTGACAACTCAGCAAACGGGCGGCGTAACTGTTTTTGCCCTGTATAACGGTATGATGACGCAAAAGTCCTTCCGCTCCCATGAAGTTGCCCAGCTTCATCCGAATGTAAGCGAGATTACGACAATACTGGGCAATACGACACCGTTGTCGTTTTCGGGGCTTACCAACGACGGTTTTAATGTTATGGTGGATTCGTCGGCAATGGTCTTTGAGGTTAACCCGCCCGATTTGGGTGAGGTTTTAGACGGCGTTTTTTATTCTCATAAAATCGGAACGGGTTATGTTAAATGTATCTTTTTAAACGCCGTTGTTTATATCGGCGTAGATTCAACTACTATAACCCCCGAAAAGCTTTATTCAATGGAAAATCAAGACACTTTGTCTTTTACGTCGTATCCGTCCACAGTGACGGGCAGTATTACGAAGGGTTCTTCCGAAGATTTGCCCTCCGTTAAAATGGAATATAGCTTTATCGAATCAAACGAAGCGCAGGCGGCTTATCTGATGTTGGGGAACAATCCCGAAACGTCGGGGCTTTCTGATATTTTAGGTTTTCGTATTAACGTTTACGGCGATAATTCAAAGCATTGGCTCAGAGGGCGGATTATCGACGCAAACGGCAATTTTTTCATGCTTGATTTTATCTGGCAGATTAATTTTGAGGGGTGGAAACAGCTTGATGCGTTTATCCCTGCAGGGGCGGTTTATCCAATAACCCTTGAGCGTATTTATGCGGTTTCGATTGCGGAAAGCGAAAAGGGCGATTATGAATTATATTTCGGTGAAATTGAGGGTTTGTTTCCACAAAAAGGCGGAGTTGAAAAAGCGGAAATTTTAGAAGGAACAAAAGCGTCTGACCCGCTTTATATAGATTCAAGTATGGATTACAACGCAATTAACGGCTATGAAATAGCGTTTATCGGTTTGCTAGGCAATTCTTATGGCGAAACAACCGAAGAATTTGACAGTTATGCGGCCAACCGTTCAAAAGCGGCTCTTGCGGTTGGCGAAGTGGCAGCGGCGGTCGCCTTTGAAAACTATGATATTTCTTGGGAAACAAACATAACCACTTATCATATGGAGGGCAGCTACAGGGTTATCGGATTGAATGATTTAACGGTTGTTCAAATGTACGGCAGCAAGGGCGGTTTTTCGCTTACCGACCCGAAACAGTGGGCGAACATCAGAAACGACATTATATACGGCAATACGCAAAATATAATTTTCCAAACGGATACAAACCCGTATAGTTTTAAGCATATAGAAGAATTTAACTTGTTTCACAGCCTGTTAAAGGAAGCGGCGGAAATGGGCAAGAATATTTTTGTCGTTTCGTCGGGCGGGGCGTATACAACGAGTTTCGTACACGAGGGAGTCAGATACATTAACCTTGCGGTTTTGTACGACGGAGCGAAGCTTAACAATTCGTTCGGTATTCTAAGGTTTACAATTAATGGGAAAGATATCAGATATCACTTAGATAATATTTAGGCTTAAAATAAACACTAAAGATTTGCATTAGGAGCAAAGCGAATGGAGCAAAAAAAGAAAAAAATAACTCTGCTGGCGTAATGGGGGTCGTTATGCTTATTATGCTCGCAGGCAAGCTGACAGGTCTTTACCGCGATATACAGTTTACGGCGTTGTACGGAACGAAAACCATTGAGTCGATGGCGTTTACGGCGGCATCGAATATACCGCGTAATTTCCTCGATTTTGCTTTTGCATCGTCGATTTCAGCCAGTTTTATTCCGGTTTTCAACACTTATTTGAAAAAGCGGGACAAAAAACAAGCGTTTGCTTTGGCTAATAATTTTATTACGTTAATCCTTATCATAAGTACGCTTATAACTGTCGTTTTGGTGGCTTTCGCCCCGCAAATTATTAATATTGCTAATTACGGCTTTACGGACGAAACAAAAGCACTGACTGTTCCGTTATTAAGAATAATGCTGTTTACGATTGTTTTAAGCGGTGTGGCTTTTTCGTTAACGGGTGTTTTGCAATCGCTTGGCGGGTTCTATATTCCTGCGGCTATGAGCATTATTTCAAACCTAATGATAATCTCCTATTACTTGTTTTTTATAGACAAGTATGGGATTTACGGGCTTGCCGCCGTATTTTTAATAGGGTGGGGGACGCAGATTCTGATTCAGGTTCCGTCATTGTTAAAGCTTGGCTACAGGTTTAAACCGAGACTCGATTTAAAAGACAGCGGATTAAAGGAAATCGCCGTTTTGGCTCTGCCGGTTTTGGTCAGCACATGGGCGGCTCCCGTTAACCAGCTTGTCAATCAGGGCATTGCGTCCGGATTGTTCGGCGGCGAAGGTTTATCTGTTATAAACAACGCCAATACTTTGTATTCGGTTATAACGGGCGTTTTTATTTTATCTATCGCCAACGTTATTTTTCCTAAGCTGTCAAAACAAAGCGCGGCAGACGATACCGACGGGTTTGCAACTACAATGAGAACAACCGTCCGGGGTATGATGTTCTTTTTGATTCCGATGACATTCGGCTTGTGTTTGCTTGGCGAACCGATAGTCAAGCTATTTTTCGAGCGTGGTTTGTTCGATGCGTTTTCGACGCAGCATACCGGTTTTGCGCTTACGTTTTATTCGCTCGGTATGCCCGGATTCGGACTTGTTACAATTCTAAACAGGGGATTTTATGCTGAAAAAGACGGCAAAACGCCGATGCTTACGGGTCTTGCGGCAATTGTGATTAACCTTGTGTTAAGCGTAATTTTAACGCCTTATTTAAATGTCGGAGGGCCGGCGCTGGCTTCTTCCTTGTCAATTAACGCCGTCGGATTAATAATGCTTATCGTAATGGGCAAAAACAACAAGGGTATGTTTAATAAAAAAATGTTTAACGGAATTGTTAAAATGCTTGTTTGCGCCGTATTTATGGCGGTTGCCGTCTGGTTTTCGTTCCGGTATTTGTCGTCAGTCTTTGAGGAGGGTTTTGTTTCGACCCTTATTTCCGTCGCCATAACGGTTTTTTTGGGTGCGGCCGCATATTTAACATCAGCGTTTTTGTTAAAGCTTGAAGAAATAAGCCTTATTTTTAGTGTTTTGAAAAAGTTAAAAAGGGGACGCGCTAATGAATGATATTGAAAATGTCCTGCCATACAAGGTTTTAATCGCAACTATGGGTATGGGAATCGGCGGTGCGGAGACATATGTTTTAGAGCTATGCAAAGGTTTGAGACGAAAAGGAATGGACGTTTATGTAGCGTCAAACGGCGGCGAATTTGAACAGGAGCTTGTCGGCTGCGGCGTTAAGCATTTTTCCGTTCCGCTCCATAACAAAAGGCCGGGCAATTTGATTAAATCGTATTACATGATTAAAAAAATTATTAAAGATAAGAATATCAAGCTGGTTCACGCTCATGCGCGGATTCCCGCTTTTTTATGCGGGCTGTTGCAAAGACGGCTTAAATTCAGATTCGTAACAACCGCCCATTTGGATTTTAACTCGCCGTGGTATTACAAGCTCCTGTCGAACTGGGGCGAGGCGAGTCTTGCGGTCAGCGGCGATATTAAACAATATTTAATAGATAACTATAAAATCAAACCGGATAAAATAGGCGTTACGATTAACGGAATAGACACGGACAAATTTGCGGCAGACGTGGATTTTTCCGATGTTGCTTCCGAATTTGGGATTGATAAGGATAAACGTAAAATCGTTTATTTGAGCAGAATGGACGAGGACAGAAGTTTTCCTGCACATAAACTGATAGAGTGTGCAGAGGAGATTTATAAAAAATATAACCAAACGGAAATAATAATTGTCGGTGGCGGTAACGATTTTGATAAAGTTAAAGCAGAATCCGAACAGATTAACAAGAAGTTGGGATTTGAATATATCAAAACAACTGGTTCAAGGACTGATGTTAACAAATTTATCGCCTGCGCCGACGTTTTTATCGGCGGAAGCCGCGCCGTTCTGGAAGCGATGGCGGCGGAAAAAGCAGTCATCGTAGCACACAATCAAGGCTATATAGGGATTTTTGACGAAACAAAGCTACAAGCAGGTATAGATACGAATTTTTGCTGCCGTGGCTGCGTGGCGACGGATTCGGAATTATTAATTCGTGACGTTTTGGATTTGCTCGGCAAAACCGACGAAGAATTATTGGAATTAGGTAAATATAATAAAAGTGTTATAAAAAAATATTATTCCGTAGATAAAATGGCAGACGATACCGTTGAGCTTTACGAAAAGGCATTGAACAACGCTGATAAAAGCAGGATTTACGACGTTATGGTGTCGGGTTATTACGGTTATAAAAATCATGGCGACGATGCGCTTTTAAAGTCGATTGTCGATGATTTGCGGGCGGTTAAAAGCGATATTAATATTTTGGTTCTGTCAAGGCGTCCGAAAGAAACGGCGGCGTTTTACGGCGTTGAATCAATAAACAGGTTTAACTTGATAAAAATTTTATTTTGCCTGAAAAAGACGAAATTATTATTAAGTGGCGGCGGCAGTTTGATTCAGGATTTTACCAGTACCCAATCGCTTTTTTATTATCTTTTTGTTATAAATGCCGCTAAAAAAAACAGAGCAAGAGTTATGCTATATTCCAACGGCATAGGGCCATTAAGACTTGAAAAGAACAAGGATAGGGCGGCGAAGGTTCTTTCGGGAGTCGAGGTTATAACGCTCCGCGACAGCAATTCGCTTGAAGTTATTGGGCAAATGTATCCGTCAGGGAAAAATATTGTAAAGCCACCAATAATTGTAACTGCCGACGCTGCTTTCGGAATAAAAAATACCGAACCGGAAAAAGCAAAGGAACTGCTTGCAAAAATAGGATTAAGCGGCAAGAAATATTTTTGCATAGCGGTTAGAAGCTGGAAGACGCTTAAAGATGGCTTCGAGGGTCAAATTGCTGAATTTGCCGATTCTATTAATGAAAAATATAGTTATAAAACATTGTTTTTAGCGATGCAGCCGCAAAAAGACGCGGAAATAACCAAGCGGATTATGTCGCTTATGAAGCACAAGGCGTTTAGTTTAGGTTTAGACGAAAGTTTTACAGTTAATGAGGTTCTGGGTGCGGTCGGCAAAGCTGAGTTTATGCTCGGTATGCGGCTCCATCCTGTTATTTATGCCGTAAAAAGCGGAACACCCGTTATCGGTCTTGTTTACGACCCGAAGGTCAAGGGGCTTATGGACGACTTCGGTCAGGCTTTTTATTTGCCGGTCGAACAACTTGAGCCGGACAAGCTTCGTTTATTTGCGGAAGAAATTATCAGTGGCAGAGATGAAATATCGTCCTTTTTAAAAATGAAAAGCGACGTGTTAGAAAAAAAATCAGCTCAAAACGCAATGTTTGCAGAACGGCTAATTAACAATAAAATAGTTTAAGGTATAGCCGGAGGTAAAAAAATGAAATTTTATATCGCTTCAAGACTTGGAAATTATAAGCAAGTACAGTGTCTGGCTGAAATTTTAAAAGATAAAGGCTGGACTCATACTTACGACTGGACGGTTTACGACCCAGTAAAATCATTTTCTTTTGAAACGCTTGAGGAAGTGGGGCAAAAAGAATACGACGGGGTAAAGAACGCCGATATAGTAATAATTTTAACGCCACAAGGCGGAGGAACGCATACGGAGTTTGGAATGGCGATTGCTTTAAATAAGCAAATTTATTTATGTCATATAGATGATACTTATTTTAAATGTGACGGCAACACATCGCCTTTTTATTGGCTTCCACAGGTAAAACATATTGTCGGAGATACGGAAACTATCGCAAACAAAATACTTAGTTTAAATAAAAAAATATAAAACAGGAGTTAATATGAAAACGTATATTTTAGGTATTGCTTTTGATACATTTACGAGAAAAGAAGCGAAAGAAAAAGTCCTTGAATTTTTTAAATCTGAACGTGTCCATACAATCTATACACCGAACCCAGATATAGTTATGGCGGCCCTTAAGGATAAAAGCTTTATGGATATTTTAAATAACGGCGATTTGGTTATACCCGACGGAATCGGAATAGTATACGCGTCGAAGCTAAACAAAAAGAAAATCAAGGAACGCGTGGCGGGTTATGACCTTATGCAGTCTATTTTCGATTTTATGAGAAATACGTCGCTTACGGTTTATTTTTTAGGAAGCAAGCCCGGCGTTGCGGAAAAAGCGAAAGCAGCAATGGAAAAAAAATACAGCGGTTTAAAGATTATCGGGTCAAATGACGGATATTTTGATTCTGAAAAGGAAAAGCTAATAATTGCGGAAATAAAAGAGTTGAAACCTGATTTGCTGCTTGTCGGATTAGGCGCGCCGCGGCAGGAAAAATGGATAGATAAATATAAAAATGAACTTCCATGCAAGGTTATGGCAGGCGTCGGAGGCAGTCTTGACGGGTATGCGGGTGTTGTTAAACGGGCGCCTGAAATTTGGATTAAATTAAATCTCGAATGGCTGCACCGCTTAATTTGCGAGCCGTCGAGGATAAAGCGGCAAATAATTCTGCCGGTATTTGTGTTAACGGTTATAAAAGAAAAAGTGTTTAATATATTTAAGAAGAACAGCAAAAGGAGCGGGCGGCTTTGAAAAAAAGACGGTGGATTTTTGAATATATATTAATAACATCCGGCGTTATAATGCTTGCGTCGGCAATCAGTCTTTTTTACGAGCCAAACAGCTTTGTTACGGGCGGCGCAACCGGCGTGGGTATTATAGTTCAAAATTTGTGCATGAGAAATTTCGGCTGGACATTCCCGTTATGGCTGTCAAATATTGTTATCAATACGCCGCTTTTTATCGTAGGGGCAAAAGTTAAAGGTGTTTCGTTTTTGAAACGCACATTTTACGCAACGGTTTTATTGTCCGTTGTTTTGTGGCTTATCGGGTATATTAAGACCACGTTTTTCGGAACGGAATTTGAAATGGATATGATTTTGACCGCGTTAATCGGCGGCGCGTTGAACGGAACGGGAATCGGAATTGTATTCGCAAATTCTTCCACGACAGGCGGCTCCGACCTTTTAGCCACAATTATCCACCACAAGAAAAAACATATAGATATTTCAAAAATATTATTGGTGTTGGACGCTATCGTTATAACATTCGGGTTTTTCACCTTCGGGCCTGAAAAAGCGATGTATGCTTTAATCGCCGTTTTCGTCAGCTCGAAAATGGTAACTGCCGTTTTGGAAGGCGTGTCGTTTTCAAAAGCAGCGTTTATTATTTCAGATAGGGCAGCCGAAATATCAAAGGCATTGTTTACGGAGCTTGACAGAGGTGCAACATCTTTGAACGGCAAAGGAATGTACACCCAAAAAGAAAAGAATGTGTTGTTGTGCGTTGTTTCTAAAAAGGAAATCGTCAGCCTGAAAGAGCTTGTCGCAAAAATAGACAAAAACGCGTTTGTTATTGTCACCGATGTCAGGGAAGTTTTGGGAGAAGGATTTCAAAAGATTTAACCGAAAAGAGAAACGGCGGGCTTACAAGATTTCAAATTTGTTACGGTTAAACCGAATCAAACCTTCGTTTCGCATTTTGCATAATTCGTTTGACATAGCGCTTCTGTCCACACATAAATAATGCGCCATATCTTCACGGTTAAATGGTACTGTGAATTTTTTTGACGAACCTCTGTAAGCGTCGAAAAACGTTAATATTTTTTTCCTTGTCGTACGTTTTGATAATATTTCAATCTTCTGGTTAAGCATTAAATTCTTTTTAGCAATAAGCCTTAACATATTTTCAATCAGCTTTGTATGAAATTTACACACTGAAGAACACATATTGATAACCCTTTTGTAATTAATAAATAAAATTTCGCTTTGCTCCGAAGCTTGGACTAGGACGGGACTTTGGACAATTTCCGCACAGGCTAAAACCTCTCCGAACAGCTCGGGAACAGAAAGCGCGGCGATAATTGTCATTTGGCCGTCCATATCCTCTTTAATAATTTTAACCCCGCCTGAAAGGACTAAGCCGACATGGCTTACTGTATCACCCAAAAGCATTATTATTTCATCTTTTTTATAACAATGCGTCCATGCTTCAATACAATGGAGCATCTTTTCGTAGTCACCCTGTTCGATACCTGCGAACAGTGGGTTGTTTTTTATTATTTCAAAATTTTTTTTCATGGATTTCCTTTATGATTTTTTCTATTTCCTTGTTTGGAAATAGTATTAATAACACCCCAGCGGTAAATGTTTTACCGTTTGGGGTGTTAGGTTGTTTTAGTTATCTCCTTCTAAGTTTAAAGACACTGACAAGGCTTTTCAAAACATCGGCTTGGCTGGAAAGCTCTTGAGAAGCGGAAGCGGCTTCCTCCGAAGTGGCTGAGTTGCTTTGTACAACTTCCGTTATTTGAGAGATACCAAGCGTAATCTGACCGATTGCTTCGGCTTGCTGCTGCGATGCTTCGGCGATACTTGTAATAATGGTTGAAACTTTTTCTACGTCGTTTACTATTGTGTGCAGTGTTTCGGCTGTTGTTTCTGCTGTTTGCGAACCAGTGTCAACTTTGCTGATAGCCTCGTCGATAAGGTTTGAAATTTCTTGCGAGGCGGTCAAGTTTTTACCTGCCAAGTTACGAACTTCTTCTGCTACGACAGTAAAGCCCTTGCCATGAACGCCTGCGCGTGCCGCTTCGACTGCTGCGTTAAGCGCAAGCAAGTTGGTTTGGAATGCAATTTCGTCTATTGTTTTAATAATTTTCGCTATATTTTTGGACGATTGGTTTATTTCGTCCATAGAAACGAGCATATCTTTCATATCGCGGTCGCCTTTTTGGGCGTTGTTGCGTGAAGCGGAGGACAGACGTTCCGATTCAACAGCATTTTCGGCGTTGTGTTTTGTACTTTCGTTAATTGTGAGAATGGTTGCGTTAAGCTCCTCGACAGAAGATGCTTGTACGCTTGCGCCTTGCGCCAGAGTCATGCTGCTTTCGGATATTTGCCTTGCTCCCATAGCAACTTGGTCTGAAGCAGAGTAAATTTCTGAAATAATAGTGTTGAATTTGGTAATGATATCGTTAATTGCATTTTTAATTTCGGCAAACTGTCCGACATATTCGCGGGTTATAACTTGGTCTAAGTTATTATTTTTCGATATTGCTCCTAAAACGTCGGATATTTCGGTTATATAAGAAGCGATGTTTTTAACCGTTTCGTTAATGGAATTCTTAACCAACAAGAAATCGCCTTTATAATTGCCCTCGACTTTGTTATTAAAATTGCCAAGCGAAACTTGCTGCATAACATCGGACGCTTCGCGGATTGGTAAGACGATAGATTCCAACAGAAGGTTAAGGCTCATTAATAATTCTGACCAATCGCCTTTGTATTTTTGAGCGTCAATCCGTTCGGAGAGCTTGCCTTCCGAAGCGTCTTTAACAAGCGAACTGATATCGCGGGCTATTGATTTTAAGTTGTTGCGCAACATATCGAGATTTTGATTCATGACCGCTTTTTTACCGACAAGTTTGGGAATATTCGCTTCAAAATTACCGTTGCCGAATTCGTTTAAGCAATCCATAAAAATTAATACTTCATGAATCAAGCCGTTTGTCATATCATTAACGCCGGACGCCACTGTTTTATAGCTTCCTTCAAAAAGCGAGGTGTTGATATTTGCATCGATTTCGCCTTCGGAAAAATTGTGTGCCATACCGTCCAGTTCTTTGATTAATAATTGGATTATATCAATTAACTGGTAAATTCCTGACATTAATTCTCCTATTTCGTCCTTTGAGGTTTGTGTTTTGTTAATGTTAAGATTACCATTTATTAAGCTTTTGGTAATGTCAAGCAGCCTTTTAATGGGAACTGTCAGCGCATGGATATTAATATATGCAATGATCAATGATAAAATAATTATACCAGCCGAAAGAGCGAGGAAGATGTTATTATATAAATCTTTCTTTATAGTTATATCATCGGACGAAGAAAACAAGAAGCTTTCAGCGGTTTCGCACAATTCGTTGACTAGAGCGCCGGCTTGGTTTAAAACTGTTCCTCCGGCTCTTAAAAGCAGCATCGCATCGTATTGGTTTTGCTGAAGAACCAACGCGGTCGCCGGTTCCATATATTGCGTCTTATATTCGGTGAGATAGTTTTTTAGCATTGTGATTTTATTGTTGTATTCCTGAAGGGTGGCAGAGTCCCTTACCTTGTCATTGTTGTTCAACTTAACATATGCATCGATACTGGCGCAGGCGTTTTCATATGATACAACGAACTGGCTGCGGAAGGTTTCGATTAAATCGTTGTAGCCGCTTTCAAGAACAATCGTAACGGCAAGGCGGCGCATATTTATAAAGTCTTCCTTTGTTTTGTTAAGCAAAAGAAGCCTTTGCTGGGGATAGTTCAACAAATAAGTATACTCATCGTCGATATCGTTGGAAGTGATTACGGATACAAAAGATAAAATTAAGGTTAACACAATGACGATTCCGAACCCCATAATAAGCTTCCACCGTATGCGTAAATTGTTAAACCATTTCATAATTGAAATCCCCTTTTTTGTAAAATATAAAACCTATATTATTATAGCATATAAAAAATGCATATTCAATGCGTTATGTAAAAAATTATTTTACAAGTTAATAATAAATGTATTGCAATAAATTTAGGGATATGTTATAATCAAACACGTTACGAAATTTTATG
>JALQSN010000935.1:0-16641 GCA_023690525.1 Holotrichia oblita
GAATAAGGCGGTGCGTTCTTTCTTGCGTTCCTTTTCTTGAATCCGATTAAGTAATGCTTGTTCTTGTGCCTTTAGCTGCTGTTCCTGTTTTTTTAATTGCTCTTTTTTCTCTCGTAATTTTTGTAACCTTTCATCGTAGTTTTGTGCCATTATATAGCCTCCTTTTTAGAGAACGTTACCGTTTACTATATAAACGGTATGACATTGCCCTTTATATATACTATTCTATAATAGCAGAAATAATTGACTTTATCAAGCCTTGAGTGTACAATGAATCTAACGGGCAATATCACGAAGTGCGCACTGATATACCACTACGTGGTATGTGCGCTCTACGAGGTGGATACGAAAGAACGTTGCCCACGATGGGCAAGGTTTGACCGAACATGTACAACCGTCGTCACGCGCGGCCATACTGTCGGTCAAAGATACGTTACACGTCAACGTGTAAGAGAAAGGAGCGCGGTTATTGTGGCCATCTTCCATAGCACAACAAAAATAATAGGCCGCGCCGCCGGTCGGTCGACAGTTGCCGCCGCAGCATACCGAGCAGGAGAAACGCTAACTAACGAGCGAGACGGAATAACCCACGACTATACGAGAAAGCGCGGAATTGAATACAGCGAAATAATGATACCGGAAAACGCTACGGAGGAATACAAAAACCGTGAAACCCTTTGGAACGCAGTGGAGAAAATCGAAAAAAGGAAGGACGCGCAGCTTGCACGGGAAATAGAATTAGGATTGCCGAACGAGCTTAACCGGCAATCCCAAATAGATTTATTAAAAGAGTACATACAAGAAAATTTCGTAAATAGAGGAATGTGCGCAGACTTTTCACTCCATGACAAAGGAGACGGAAACCCCCACGCCCATATTATGTTAACTATGAGGTCTATTGATGAAAACGGGAATTGGATGGGTAAACAGAAAAAAGAATATATTTTAGACAAGCATGGAAACAAGCAGTATGACGCAAAAAAAAAGACTTATAAATGTAAAAGTGTACCGACAAATGATTGGAATAATATTGAGAACGTAACACAATGGCGGGAAAACTGGGCTAATATTTGCAACCGTGAATTTGAGAATAAAGGTATTGAAGAACGCATAGACCACAGGTCATATCAGGAACAGGGTATAAGGCGGGAGCCGACTATACATCTCGGCTCAGCCGCGCATCAATTAGAAAAGCGCGGGATAAGAACTAAACAAGGCGACATAAATCGGGAAGCGCAAAGCATAAACTATGAACTTGAAGCAATCAAGGAAAAATTGGTGGCGACGTTTGCCGAGATTCAGGAGGTAGAGGCCGCGCTGATCGGCGCGGAGCTGCCGGAGGTTCCTGCCGCGCGTGAAGGTCTATTTAGCAAAGTACAAAATATTAGAGAACGTACAGAACAAACTCCCGCGACGAGTCAGGCAGAGATTCAGGAGCCGCGCACAGCTACGGAACCGGAAGCGCCCCTCCAGTGGATCGCCGAGGACAGCCCGGATCAGATCGCGCAGCGGATGAGCAACCTGCGAGATAATTACTTGAGCGTAGACAGACAAATTAATGACATGACTGCGAAGCTCACGAAGCAGCACGAAGATATCCGCAGTATCGAGGCCCGTTACAATCGAATAGAAAAATACAGTAGAGATATTAATATTGCGAAAACTAACATAAATCAATTACAAGAGCGGCGGGACGGCCTCGGCATGCTTAAGAGCAGCGAGAAAAAAGAACTTGACCGGCAAATTGAAATATTAAAACAATCCAGAAATCAAGCGATAGACGGTCTGCGGCGAGATTTCGGAATAGAACCAAGTCAAGCGCAAAACGAACGCCAGAGACTAGCACAGCAATCAAAGGCTATAAAACAGCAAATAGAAAAAGACCGGCCCGAGCTTGACGCGCTCAAAGCAGAACGACAGAAATACGAGCTTGAATATAAAACAGAAAGAGTTCTCACGCTTGAGCGACCGGATAAAAAAGAAATTGACTTTCTCTTATCGCGCCGAGGTGAGAGGCCGCGAGGTACAGTCGAAAGGATTAATTTAGAAAAATTAAATTCTATCAGTCAAAGCGAGTTGAAGAAGATCGAGAAGTTTATAGGGCCGGGCCGCATGCCGCGACAGCTTCTAAACATAGCAAAACAAGCAATCCGGACGGCAGACCAAAGCGTCGAATCATAATGCAACACAAATGGAGCTGCCTGGTTCGGCGCAGCGCATCGGTAAATGTGTTACAATTCCATGTGTAACACAAAACCGTGTCCGGGATCGTCGACCGGCGACGTCTGAATGTGTTACACGTATCGGATTGAAACACTTACGCTCAATATGCTATACTTAGGGGGATGATAGACAAAAAACGACATTATAGAAGGGACGGAAACAGGAATACTATGGGTCTGTTCGATAAATTGCGTGAACCAATATTTCTTAAAGAAACCAGCAGCGCGGAAAAGCAATTAGAACAGTTACAGGCAGTCGACCGCGAACGCTTGCCAGAAGAATTACAAAATCGGCTCGACCATGAGATTAAACTTGTTTCATTAGGCATTCAAGGCGAAAAGGCGATAGATTTTGAACTGCGTAACAGTCATATTCCAATGTATGTACTGCACGACCTTTATCTGGAACACGGCGGGTTATCTACACAAATCGACTATATAGTGGTTACGCGCAGGCACATCTTTGTAATTGAATGTAAAAACCTATATGGGGATATCGAAATAAATACGAAGGGTGACTTCATCCGAACCGTTTATTTCGGGAAGCGTTATCAAAAAGAAGGTATTTACTCGCCCATTACGCAAAACCAAAGACATATGGAATTAATAAAACAAGTTGTTCTTACATCAAAGAATAATATCTTTACGAAAACATCATTTGAAAATAAATTTTTTGATATCTATCGTTCTGTAATCGTTTTTGCAAATTCCAAAACGGTTGTTTATGACAAGTATGCCAAGAAAGAAATCAAATCACAAGTTATCAGGGCTGATGCATTGATATCGCATATGAAACAAATAAACGCACAAGGAAATTTAGCGGATTCCTCGGATAAGAATATGGAAGCAGTGGCGAGCTTCTTACTTAACTCCCATATCGAACGTGATACCGATTACGTAGCGAATTATCATATAGAAATTATAGAAAAGCAACCCTCTGAGGAAGAGAAAATTAAAAGTGTCCCCGCGCCGAATAGTCATATATGTGCTAAATGTGGCGCAGAAATGGTATTGAAAACAGCTAAAAAAGGAAAGAACGTTGGCAACCAGTTCTGGGGATGCCCGAACTTTCCCAAATGCAAATAACGACATTACAGAAAGGACAGCAACAATGAAAAAACTTATAAAGGCAGCAATAATTTTATTTGTGGCGGCGTTGGTATTAACCTCATGCGGTTCGAAAAATTCTGAACCAAGTGTAGAGCAGATTAAAAAAGACTTAATCGGGAAAGAGTTAATGACAAGGAAAATCGCCTCTATTGAGGATTTAAAAGTCTTGGATACGATCAATACTAAATCCACAGACGGGAAACTAAAAATAAATATTAATATTGAATTCACCACCGGTACCGGAAATAGCGTCAATGAACCGGCTACAGTATATTATGTGTGGACGGATAACGCTGGTTGGAAATATGAAATAATAATTCAATAAGCACTATAATTTGCCGGAGCTACCGAAGAAAAATTAAAAACGCCCTGATTACAAAAACAAGTAATCAGGGCGTTTTTTTACTTTTTTCAAATAAGCTATCTATAATTACTTCCAATGCTTCTCTGTCAGATGCGTCAAGTAGATTGAATTTTGTTAATATTTCTTTTTCCAAATCGGAAAGGTCTTGTCTATGCTCATATGTTTTATTACGGGGTTCACCCGTCCCGTAACGTAGCCAATCTTCGGATGCATCAAATAGCCTACATATCAATTTTATATTTGAATTGCTTAAATTAACTTTACCACGCTCTATATCTGACAGGCTACCTTGCTTGATTCCAATTTTTTCTGCAAATTGCTTCTGATTATAGCCGAGCAAATTGCGCAGTTCTTTTAAACGTTCTTTCATCGTATCACCGTCCATTTTCAATATTATACTACACAAAAAATAGAATGGCTATAATATTTTTAAAAAGATACAGAATTTCTAAGTATAATATAGATATTCTATTGACACAATTAGAATATCTATATTATACTTAGAAAAACGCGAATGGGAGTTAATATAAAATCATGAATGATATTTCTATTGAAGATAAAATTAAATCCTTGCCCCTCGAACATCAATATTATGTAAATGGTTATATTGATGGCATATTAAGAAAGTCCAAAAAACAAACAAATACAACACAAACAAAGCCAACGCAGAAAGACAGTAATTATAGTGGTTTATAATATCTTTTATAAATCACTTGCAATTAGTATTTGCTTGCATTATAATAAATGAAACACATGTTCGGAACATATTTTCCATAATATAGATAGTTTTTTAGGAAATTAAAATTATTATTGCTAATTATTAGTATAATCGCTTTACAGTTTCTTTTTTCAGTGATATAAATATAACAAAGTTGATAATTGATGTTGACTAATTTTAGTTAGGAGCGTAAAAACTTTGAAAAAAAGCAGCGGATTTATGATTGGTCTGCAACTCATAGTGTTTTCGGCTTCTGTCTTTATATGTAACAGAATAATGGATGCTTTTGGACAACCCGGAAAGGAAATCCCTCCCAAAGTCGATTATTTGAAGGAACATTTCATAGGGTTCAGTACTGACAGTAGAGCATTTATTGCGTCCATCCTAGTGGGTACGCTCGTTCTCCTTCTTATGTTTCATAACAAAGATAAAAAGAAATTCAGGGAGGGGGAGGAATACGGTTCGGCGGCATGGAGCGACCCGAAAGAAATCATTCCTTTCATGAATGATAACCCAAGAGAAAATATTATCTTGACTAATACGGAGGGGGTAAGGGTAACCGGCAAAGCGAAAATTCCTACATATAACCGCAACGCGAATGTAATAGTAACCGGCGGCTCAGGAACGGGAAAGACACGATTTGTTATGAAACCGAATATTTTACAGGCATTTGGAACATATGTCATTACCGATCCGAAAGGTACTCTTTTAGAAGAATGTGGTTCATTTCTCTATAAAAGCGGTTATGAAGTAAAGGTTTTGAACCTCAAAGACAGCTATTCAATTCAATATTTGTCGATGCATTATAATCCGTTCGCGTATATTAAAAGCGAGTTTGACATTATTTCTTTAGCTGAAACCCTAATGAAAAATACCACAAATAAAAACGTGAAGGGGGGTGATCCGTTTTGGGAGAAAGCGGAAATGTTAATGTATATGGCCTTTATCGGATACATACATTACAACTGCCCGAAGGAAGAACAAAATTTTAATACGCTGTACTACATGATTACGCAATCGAAGGCAAAAGAAACGGATCCGGACTGGCAAAACCCGATTGACATTATTTTTGAAGAACTAAAGGCGGAAAAGGGCGAACAAGACTTTAGTGTTCAGCAATATGAGGCATTTAAGCTTGCTCCTCCAAAGACCGCGCTTTCAATCCTGATTTCGGCAGCGGCGCGAATGGCTCCTTTTTCAATCAGCGAATTAAAGGCATTGACGTCCAGTGATGATATGGAGCTGGCGGATTTGGGAGAAAGGAAGACGGCGTTATTTCTGATTACGAGCGATTCAAATCCCGTCCTTAATTTCCTTGTAGGGATACTATACTCACAACTATTTAACCAGCTTATGACACGCGCGGACACAGGCCATCACGGGTTTTTACCGTTACCTGTCAGATGCATGCTTGATGAATTTGCGAATATAGGCCAGATACCGAATTTTGAGCAAATTTTATCAGTTATACGCAGCCGCAATATTTCAGCAATGGTTATTATACAATCGGTTTCGCAACTTAAAGCTGTATATAAAGATAACACGGATACAATAATCGCCAACTGTGATTCTAACCTTTTTCTGGGGACAGGGGACAACAACGAAGCCGAACTGGTGAGCAAAGCCATTGGAAAAGAGACGATAGATATCCGAACAACAGGGGAAAGCAGGAACGGGAAACAGAAAGGCAGCAGTAAAAATTTTCAGCGGACAGGCCGTGAGCTCAAGGCAGCAAATGAAATAACAACAATGCCGGGCGATAAATGTATTTTGAGGATTCGCGGCGTGAGTCCGTTTTATTCCGACAAGTACAAGCTGGAAAGGCATCCGAATTATAAATATTTATCGGATGCCGACACTGATAATCGTTTTGACGTTGCAAGATATATTGAAGCAGTCAAAAAAAGGGGGGTGAGGGGTATTGAAAAGCGGGTAAAGCTTGTTAAAGGTAAGGCGCAGAACCGCCCTTCTAAGAAAAAGGGCAAAAAGAAAATCCTTTTGCATGAAGTAACGACTTCACAAGAACACTGGTTATGAAAGGAAAAGCACATGGACTTTTTTACTAGTTTAATTGATTTATTAGGTGCGGGTGTTGTACTGCTTGGTATATTTGTAGGCGCAATCGGTGGAATCCAATATGGTTCGGCCCATTCGTCCGACGATGCGCAAAAGAAGTCAAAATCAACGGATATGATTGTAGGCGGCATCATTATTGCGGCCGTTGGTATAATCATTTGGCCATTAATAAAAACCTACTTTCCCACCATCTAAACACCGGATTTGCCGCAGATTGCGATCAAATCGTAATCTGCGGCTGACCATGAAAAAAGCAATTAACGCAATTTGCACTAAAAAAGGAGGGCAATTGCTTTGGATATAATTATCAACGCGCTGAAAACCCTTGTATTAGGGATGATTGAGCATGACCTCACGTCTATTTTCGAGGATTTATATGAGGGGTTGGGCCAGATACAGGGCGATATAACGATAACTCCGTCAACGTGGCTGGATGGAAACATATGGAGCTTTATGGAGCAAGTTTACTCTATCGTTATGATGCCGGTTGCCACTGCTATTTTCACCTTTATTCTTACCGTTGAGATATACCATGTTGTTATCGAGCGCAACGCTATGAAGGATATAGACATATCGTCGTTATTTATGATTTTTTTTAAGATGGGGATTGGCGTTCTTGTCATTTCAAACGCCAGTAAGATTGTCCTTGGCCTGTTTGATATAGGTAATTGGGCGGTACAACAGACAGTGAAAATTATCCCGTTGACAATTAGCGGCCCCGCTGATTTCGCTGCGGAGGTAGTAGAAAGACTGGCCTCACCTCAATATAGTTTGGGCGTTTGTTTCAGCTTCTGGTTGTACCTGTTTATCGCGAAGCTGATTGTCTTCGTGGTTAAAACAATAGCTTTGGTTGTAGTTTATGGTCGGTTACTTCAAATGGTTATATATGCGTGTTTTGCCCCGATACCCGTTGCGACGTTTATGAACAAGGAGTGGAACATAGGGCAAAACTACATAAAAAACATATTTGCGTTGGCGTTTCAAGGTTTTTTGATCGTCTTTCTGTTCGGAGCGTATTCTATTATAATCGCGACGCCGGTACTTTCAAGCCCCGACATAAAGGGAGTATACGGGTTTGTTTTCGGGCATATCGGCTGGAGCGTGCTGCTGTGCATGATGCTTACCAAGACCAACAGCATTACACAATCTATATTCGGTGCGCATTAATGTAACTCATTCGGCAACGCACCGTGTGCGCGATCGGCGCGGCAGCTCTTCAAGCTTTAGTTACATTTCCGGAATTGTAACACATATCCAGCTCCGGAATCTCGGCCGGCGCCGGTGAATTGTGTTACACAATAAAGGAGTATTGAAAAAGAGGGTGAACAAATGGCGCGATTAACTGCGCAGGTTCCGAAAGACCTGAATACAATCGAGCCAAAGCTGTTTTTTGGATTTACCAAAAGGCAGCTTATATGGAACGGTATAGGCGTAATAGTAGGACTTCTGATTTTTTGGGCATTCAAAGACTTATTAGGTACGACTATGAAAATGGTTGTTTCGATGGTATTCGGTTTTCCGTTTTTCCTTGTCAGCATATTTCAAAAGGACGGATTAACGATTGAGGAAATAGCGAAACACTTTTTTATAAGCCAATACAGGCAAAATCCTATTCGCGTTTATAGAGAATCGCACCAATTAAGTGACCTTATTATCGAGGCCCGAAAGGATAGCGCAGCGCACCACAAAGGAAAGGGTAAGAGGAGTAAAGGCAATGACAGGAACAAAAAACGGGATTCTTGAAACCATTTTCCGAAAAGAAGACAAGTCGGCTCAGCAGACGTTACCATACCGGGAGATATTCCCGAATGGCATATGCCTGTTGAATGACGGTATATATAACAAAACAATTGAATTCGACGATATAAGCTACCAATTGGCTGAAATAGAAGCAAAACAAGGTATGTTCCATAATTACTGCGGGTTTCTTAATTTTTTCCATGACGAGATATTTGTTGAGTTTACATTTTTGAATCAAAAGGTAAACCAAGAGGTTATAGACCAACAAATCACGCTCCCTGTAAGAGACGATATTTATACCGAGATGCGCGACGAGTATCAACCATTCCTGAAACGGCAGAATTTAAAAGGAAACAACGGTCTTATTAAACGGAAATTTATCACCTTCGGTGTTAAAGTAAAAGATTATAACGAAGCAAAAAACCGGCTCGACCGTATTGAAATGTCCGTTCTCGAAAATTTTAAACGGTTAGGTTGTAAAGCACAGGTTATAAACGGAAAAAGTAGACTTAATCTTTTGTTCAGGTGTATGAACCGGAACAGGCGGTTCCCGTTCACCACGTGGGATAAATTGAAAGAGAGTGGAAGAACAACTCAGGATATTATAACCCCTCCGGCTTTTGATTTTTCTAAATCTACTGTTTTTAAAATGGGGAAACAAGTTTGTACATCTTCTTACGTGGATATTATTACGGAAGAATTTGACGATACCTTTTTATCCTCGCTTTTGGAATTGAATCACGGCATGATTGTTTCTATCCATATCCATGCATTTAATCAAAGAGAAGCGAAAAAGGCGGTACGCAGTACGTTATCCGACCTACAAGCTCAGGCATTACAGCAAAAGAAGCAGGGACGGAACAGCGGATTTGCCGATGTTCCTCTTTCGCTGGAGTTACAGGCAACCATTGGAAATATGGAGGAATTATATAGCAAAATAACAGATCAGAATCAACGACTATTTAATGTTGTAATGGTTATTACAAATATTTCGGATAATCTTGAGGAAAGTCGCCTTGAGAATAAAGCGGTTGACGATGTTGTCCAAAACGCAAATTGTCAACTACGGCCTTTGATATGGCAACAGGAGAACGGACTTATCGCGTCGCTTCCGTTAGGCGTTCAGCCTTTGAAAGTGGAAAGGACGTTATCTACATATTCTCTTGCAATTCTTATGCCGTTCATTACAAAGAATCTTTTTCAAATTACTAAAGACGCACTATATTACGGCCTTAACCAGCTTAACAATAATATGATAATGGCAAGCCGGAAGCTGTTGCGCACACCAAACGGCTTGTTTTTAGGTACACCCGGAGCCGGTAAGTCTTTTACAGCGAAACGGGAAATTTCAAACGTTCTCCTTATATCTGACGATGACATTATGATTGTAGACCCGGAAGGCGAGTATTTGGACTTTACGAAGCACATAAACGGAACGATTGTAAACGTGTCTCCTATCAGCACAGAGTTTGTGAACCCCTTGGATATAACGATAAACCTCGACGACGATGATCCTATTATCATGAAAACGGATTTTATACTTTCTTTCTGTGAGCTGGTAATGAAGCGCACATTGACAGCGGGGGAGCAATCTATAATAGGCCGCTGCATCAATAATATATATGCTCCATATATGGCGACCCCTCAGCCGGACAACATGCCGATACTGGAGGACTTATATAAAGAGCTTCAAAAAGTTGATGATCCTAACGACGAGGGAAGAAGCCGCGAGATCGCCGCCGAAATAGCACTTGGCTTAGAATTTTATGTTTACGGGCAAATGAAAGTTTTCAATAACCGTACAAATGTGAATCTGGATAATCGCGTAATTACTTTTAACATTAAGGAATTGGGCGAGACTTTGCGGCCCTTGGGTATGCTTATTGTGCAGGAGCTCGTATGGCAGCGGGTTCATAAAAACAAAGAAGCGGGAAAAACGACATGGTATTACGTCGATGAGTATCATTTATTACTGAGGCATGAACAGACCGCACGTTATTCCGTTGAAATATACAAGCGCTTTCGAAAATGGGGCGGTATACCTACCGGAATCACTCAAAACGTCAAGGACTTTTTGGGTTCACTCCAAGTGCAGAATATACTTGAAAACTGTGATTTTATCATATTGCTCAACCAAGCTCCGGAGGATTTGCGCATACTCCAGCAGAAGCTTAATATTTCCCCTGAATTGGCGGAAAGGGCGAAAAATGTTGATCCCGGTCAAGGGATTTTGATTTACGATGATATACAGCTTGCCTTTACTGATAAGTTCCCGAAAAATACAATGTTATATCGTGTTATGACAACCAATCCGGAAGAATTGAAGCGATTCAAAGAAAAAGAGGCCGCAACAAAACTGCAAGAGGATAATAATGTCTTTCACCTGACAGATAGTGTGTATGAGAATATTGACACTATGGCTGCAGAGTAAGAATAATGGGCAAAATCAAAATAGACGCCGAGGCACCCCAAATCAACAAGAAATCTACGAACAATCAAGTTGTTTCTGCTGATAAAACAGATATAAAAATAAAAGGAAAGCCGGTAACGGTAAGATCTGATAATAAAGCTGATCCAGCACGTCAGATGGTGGAGGCCGGACCGGAACAGCAACCACAGACGGCAGCAACACCCCGTCAGTCGATAGACGGGCCGGTTCAAGAGCAACACAAAATACCGGGTGCAAGAATCAGGGTTGACGAAGCTGCTCCGCCGGGGAAGATGGATAATACTATCAACATCCATTTTCTCGATACGAAAGATGCAACGGATCCATTCAAGCAGGATATGACGCATTATAAAAGGTCTCAATATTCTGTTGATGCAATGGGGTTCCGTGATTCTGTTTCGGTTGACCCGGAGTTTGTTAAAACAAAAAAACCGTTTGCGTCCCAGTTAATAATGGTCGATACCATGAAGTACCCGGGGAAAACGCAAATTGTGGCTGGAGCGAAAAGAGAGCAGAACGTATCTACTGTATCTGTTGATAATCCCACACAAAAATTAGGCGTTGACAAAGCGTTAGAGCCATCATCCTTTAACGTTTCTCAAACACCGGTGCAGGAAGACAGACTTTTTCTTAATGATAGTTTCAGGATGATCCAATCAGGGGATTTAAAGGGAGGCGTAAAAACCGCAATATCGGATCTGAGCAGCAAAGCGGTAGCTGGACTGAAAACAGCAAGGGCGGCAGCCAAAAAGGAAATGGTAAAAGTAGCAGTAATCATTTTAGGCCCGCTCCTCCTTGTCGTTCTTGCGTTAATTAGCATTGTTGGCATGACAGGAAGCGCGATTATTGCGCCGGTTTCGATATTCGGGCTAACAGCATATCCGTCTGATGAAAAGGATATCACAGACAGCACATTTGACGCGACAAATTACTGTGAAGATTTAAAAGAAGAAATAAAAAGTATACCTAGCCAGCCCGAATGGAGCCATATAAATGAATTTCGATATATTCCATCGCTCGACGCAATACTAAACGAGATCGATTACGACCCGTGGGAGCTGCAAGCTTATTTAAACGCAAAATTCGAAAAATATAATGCGGCTGATGTTGCGTCTGAAATCCAAAGCATTTTTGGTGAGATGTTTGACGTTGTTCTTCGAGAAATAGTTGAAATTAGATATAGAACGAATAGCGACGGGGAAGAGGAAAGCTACGAATATTACATATTAGAAATCAGTCTCAATAAAACAGAATTGGAAACAGTAACGGGAGCGAGGATGGACGGAGATCAGAAAGAAATATATGACATTTACATGAATGATGATCTGCGCGGAACTCATCAAGGTGTATCAAATCCTTTTGATATCGACTGGCGGCCTTATGTTTCCTGCCGTTATGGTTGGCGTGAAAATCCGACAAGCCCACAGTCAGGCGGCGAATGGCATACCGGGTTAGATATTGCGCTCCCTCATGGAACGCCTGTTTATTCCGGAGTTACAGGGTATGTAACAAATATAACGACAACAGGCGCATACGGGAACAGAGTAGAGGTAACCAGCCTCGACGGAAAAGTAAGAGTGTTTTATGCGCATATGTCCGCGATCAGCGTAACAATGGGACAACCGGTAATATCTGGGGTAACAGAAGTCGGAAAAGTCGGTAGTACTGGGCGTTCAACAGGGCCACATCTACATATAGAAACGTCTAAAAATGGAGAAACAATAGACCCGATATATGTGGTGGGTTATGGTAAAAGGGGAATGGTTTAATACGATGAAAAAATATAAAATGATCTGCATTATGATCCTTTTAAGCTGTCTTTGTACTTTTAAAGGTTTTGCGGCAGAAAACGACGCAATTTTAGTTGCAGAAAACAATATGGCAGTTGCGGCGGAACAAAATTTAATCAGTAAAAACGTCATGTTCAGAAAACCGGAATGGACTAATAAAAATTATGCGATCGTTTATATCGATTTTGTATTTATGCCGGAAAAAGTCTATGCCAGAACGGAACATGACAGCGAATGGTTTGATATCACAAACAGTAAAAATTTTAAGATAACTAAAAATGGCCTGCTGCACGTAAAAAGCGTAATCGGAGAAAACGAAGCAACACAATCTGAATACATTGAATGTTTCGACCATATATTGCCCGAAGTCAATTATGTTATAAACGAGCAGAGGCTTAACGTTTCGGCTAAAGATTCTGATTCAGGTATTGCGGCAATTTATATAAATGAAAACAAGATAACGCAATTTTCAAGCGGATCGACTGATAACATCGCAATGACCGATTATACAATACCTAAAAACGAACAAAGCATTATGATCTATGCGGAGGATAAAGCCGGAAATTTATCTAAAACAATTACATTAAAAGCGGCATCGAATCAATCCGGACAGTCATCATCAACGCAAACTGGAGCAGTTGGAAATGCCAGCATCACTATAACAGCTCCTGAATTGACAAATAAAGATTCAGCACTTGTTAAGGTGGCGGTTAAAGGTTCTAACATCGATGAGGTGGAGGCCAAGACCAGCAGAAATGGGACATGGTTCAGTATAACTTCAACGATGGACTTTACAGTTACAAATAATTCAGACGTCTATGTAAGGACAATCGATGTAAACGGCATAGAAACCACAGTTTCACAGCGCATAGACTGTTTTGACCGTGACCCGCCAATCGCCACAATGATACAGGACGGGAACAGCATAAATATACTTGCAAATGATAGTCTATCCGGGGTTCAGACTTTGTACGTAAACGGTAAACCTTATAACAGTGATAGTACGAGCATTAATATAACTGAAAGTAAGACCTTTATAGTTCAAGCCAGAGACAAAGCCGGTAATCTCTCACCGGCCACCAGACTCGATGCAGTTTATAAAAATGAATCTGCAACAGAGAACACGACAACTAATACACAACCTGTCACTGTAACGGATCAGCCAATCCCGGAACCCACCGTAGATAATGTAGAAACACAGACAGGTACGATATACAACGTTACTTTAGGTGACGGCAGCCAATATACCCTTGAAGAATTGCAAAATTTAGGAGTTCCGATCTACCTTATGGCGGGTGTTGATGAACAAACGTTGAGAAGCATCATTCAAGAGGTATATTCTAATCAAACCAGTGGTGAAACGATTGCTCATGAATTACCCATTATTGCGGATGAAGTTCCGGAAGAATTAACAGAGATGGTAGAGGCTGAAAATGAAGAAGAACCCACAACCGACAAAAAGAAATCCTCACCGGTTGGAGTTGTTATTGTCGCCGTGGTTGTTTTAGCTGCGGGATTAATTGCTTTTCTTTATTTAAAGCGGCGCAACGCGAAATATTCAAAAGATGATCTATACGAAAGTGAATATGATCCGGATCGTAACGCATACGGTGATGACGATGATTTCGAGGACGAGGGCGATCCGCTTGAACTCGACATAGCGTACTAAGACCATAATAATATCCTATGTAACACATACCGCAGGCGTCGGCCGACGATCCTGGACACGGGTTTGTGTTACACAAGGAATTGTAACACATTCCGACGTCGACGGTTCCAATCAGGAACGAACCGGGAAGAAATAAATGTGTTACAAGATATCCGACGCGCTGGAAGCTCCAGCGTATATCATTGCTCCGGATCATCTTCGGTTTAAAAGGGGGGCTATCCCCCTCTGAGCAGCATTGAAAAGATTGAAAATCATAGATTTCCAACTTTACAACACCGCTCATTCACCCCCGCACCCGCAGGGGCAAAGCGTTCTTATAAACATAACGAAAGGGAGGCAATTTAAAAAATGACACTAATTATAGCAGAAAAACCAAGCGTTGGTAAAGCAATAGCGGATGTTATAGGAGCAGGCAAAAAGGAACAGGGTTATTTGTCCGGAAACGGATACATTGTATCTTGGGCGAAAGGGCATCTTGTAGAAACGGCGTTGCCCCCGGTCTACGACGATAAATACATAAAAATGAATCTTGGCGATCTCCCGATAGTACCCGATTCATGGATATTTGAAATAACAAAAAACCAAAGCAATCAACCGCAGTATCATCTTTTAAAAAAGCTGATGAACAGAACCGACGTTGAAAGCATCATATGCGCGACGGACGCAGGGCGCGAAGGCGAATTAATTTTCAGACTCATATATAATCACGCAGGATGTAAAAAGCCTTTTAAGAGGCTCTGGATTTCCAGTCTTGAGCCGAAATCGATACGGGACGGAATGAACAGTTTGAAACCGGGGACAGATTATGATAATTTGTACGCCGCTGCCAGCAGCCGCCAAAAAGCAGACTGGTTATACGGTATCAATATGACCCGCCTTTTATCCTGTTTTTACGGACAAGCATCGAACGGATACATAAACATTATAAATGTTGGCCGTGTTCAAACGCCTACCATTAATTTTATCGTGGAACGTCAGCGACAAATAGACAATTTCACCCCGCAAATATATTATTCTATCGCTGCCGATTGCGGGTATTTTATAGCTTACACGAAGGTCAATAACAAAGCGAGTTCAGATAACATTATTGAAAGATGCAACGGAAAAAACGCTTACGTTACTAAAACAGAGCAGGAAAAGAAAACCCAGTCTCCGCCCCTGCTTTACGATCTAACAGCATTACAGCGCGACGCAAATAAGATTCTCGGGTATACCGCACAGCAGACGTTAACAATCGCCCAAACACTCTATGAAAGTAAGCTTATAACATATCCGAGAACAGACAGCAGGTTTATCACCAGCGACATGGAGCAATCGACCGCAGATTTAATATGGAAGTTACTTGATTTGGCCGTACAAAATATAGGCACTACCGGACTACTTGTAAAAGGAGGGCATAATACCCTCGATACGTCCCGGATAGTAGACAATAGTAAGGTAAGCGATCATCATGCCTTGCTTCCGACAGAAAGCTCATTAAAACACGATCTGGGCCAGCTCACAGACGAACAAAAGGCTATTTTAAAATTAATTTCATGGCGGCTCCTATGCGCAGTCTATCCTCCTAACCGATACCTTACAACAAAAATATATCTTGATATCGAGGGGGAACCATTTACCGCAACCGGCAAGCAAACCATCGATGCGGGATTCACCTTAATTGAATCCCTTTTGATGAAAGAATTTAAGTCTGACAAAAAAACGAACGACAGCAGCTATAATCCTCAAATTCCCTCTTTAACTGAGGGAAATACGATACCTGCGATTAAAGTAACTGCGAAAGAAAAACAGACTTCGGCGCCGAAGCCATATACCGAGGATACGCTATTATCGGCCATGGAACATGCCAGCGCGGATATTTTGGAAGCTGAATTGAAAGAGGCTATAAAAGGCTGCGGCTTGGGAACTCCGGCCACACGAGCCGGGATCATCGAGGGGACTGTATCAAATGGGTATATAGTGAGAAAAGGCGACAAAAAGACCAAGACACTGCACCCGAAAGATAAAGCTTATGCGTTGATGGATGTCATTGGCGACGATCTCAAATCCGCCGTTATGACGGCTGAATGGGAAAATAAGCTTTCAGTCATTGAGTCCGGGGGATTAACGGAACCGGAATTTTTGAAAGAAATATCGGATTTCGTCTGTAATAAGGTTAAAGGCTATCGTCTTATTTCTCTAACAGAAAATCCTTTTGACGTTGTTTTTTCAAAAGAGAAACCGGAAAGAAAATCTATATGTATCTGCCCGAAGTGTGGCGGCAACGTATACGAAGGCAAGAATACTTTTTACTGTGAGAACGCAATTAGGAAAGACGGCGAACCGGCGACATGTCCTGTAATGATGTATAAAGAGGACAAGTTTTTCACCAATAAAGGAAAGACCCTTGCATTAAATATAGCGGTCAGCCTTTTGTCAGGCAAAAAACAACTTTTAAAAGGTTGTAAACCAAAAGATTCAAGCAAACAGCCTTATGATGTTTCGGTAAGTATTGAAATCACTG
>JALQSN010000936.1:0-16624 GCA_023690525.1 Holotrichia oblita
TATCCATGATGTATGAGGGCCAGGAAGAAATGCGTCAAAATATACTCTCGGCAATCGAAAGCTGGTATGACGCTTATACAATTATTCGGGATACGGATATGGATTTTGCTTTGACGGGCTTTGATTTTAAAAAACGAACGCCATATCGCAACGGCGTTTGGACAGAACCGGACTGTGCTGTTGGCATGGCTATTTTGTTTCATTACGGCTATATGTTTACAGGTCAGGAGAAATATAATGAAGCAATTGTTCCGCTTATGGATTATATCGAAGAATATTTTGGCGGCCCCTTATACGAGGTTCTTATGTATTATGCGCCTTCCTTACTAGCAAAGTTAAACCTTGAATCTCCTGGAAGATACGATATTTCTAAGGCGCTTAACAGGGTATTCAACGGCAATTCCATTCCAAGAGGGGGATGGGGTTCGGTTTCGGGAAAATGGGGCGATTATGAAATAAACGGGCTTTTCGGCAGCACAACAGACGGAGGTGGCTACGCGTTTGCTATGAACACCTTCGCCGCCGCCGGAGCTGTCGCCCCTTTAGCGCGTTACGACACAAGATATGCTGCCGGTATAGGTAAATGGCTGCTTCATTTACACAGCAATTCCAGGTATTTTTATGCCAATGAAACAAACCCAGAAAACCAATCTCTATCACTATATACCGGTGAAACGCCTCTGTCAGACAGAATCATCAACGCTATACCTTATGAAGGCATACGAAACCACGCAAATGGCAAAGCTCCTTGGTTTGGCGGCGATCCAACCGTATATGGATGGGCGGAAACTGATTTTTTCTTGTACAGCGGCGCGCATACCGGTGTTTTGGGTGCGCTGTTTGAGCAAACGGATGTGGGGGGAATACTGAAAACGGATTTACTGGTGACGGATGTGCTGACGGAAAACGCTTATTCCACTTTTTTAATTTACAATCCCTATGAGGAGGATAAGCAAATACGTTATCAGACAAGTAGCAGTGGAACTGTAGATTTATTTGATGCGGTAACCAACAATGTTGTTTCCGAAGGTGCAGGAACAGAAGCGGTTTTGCTCATACCTGCCGAAAGTGCTCGGGGTTGTGTGGAAATACCCTCTGGAAACGAGATCGAACGCGACAGGTTGAATTACTATGTTGACGGCCGCTATATCTCCAGCGATAAATCTTCTGCCTGCTTATTAGGGGCGAATAATAATCAGGCGGTGTCCGGAAAGCTGAATCTGACGGTAGCTTTATATAGTAATTTTGAGGATACAATTGATAAAACCGTACTATTGATCGACGACAAGGAGTTTGTATTTACAGATAAAATCACTTTAGACACAAAGGATTTCAGCAAGGGAAGCAAACAGCTTGAGGCTCAGATTTTCACAAAAGGCGGCTTGACAGACAAAGTGGTGTTAAGATTATTATTTGAATAGGAGGAATATATAATAATAAAAACAGTTGATGTCCTTTTAAATGAATATAGAAATAAAAACAATTATAAAGCCAATCCGCGAAAAATAGTTTGCAAGGGAGCAGGCACTTTAGATATCTATAATCCAACCGCCCCCTTCTTTTACAAGGACAGCCTGTATATAGCCGCAAGAGTGGAGGCGAGGGACAGCGAGGAATCTCAAGCGATATTTTTTAAACAGGTTAAAGGGGATGTGTATGAGCGTGACGAAACATTGCGCGCATACCGGTTACAGGATCCTTTTATAACAATGATAGGCGAAAATTATGTTTTTGGCGGAACCGAAACCTTCACTGTACAAAACCAACCAGGCGTGTTAAAATGGAAAGCAAGCTTTTATGTTGGAAAGGATCTGGATAACCTACGGCATTTGGGATACGGCCCGGTAGGTATGAAGGACATTCGTTTAGTTGGTTTAAATGATGGCAAAATAGGAGTGTTTACAAGGCCGCAGGGTGAGATTGGCGGAAGAGGCAAAATAGGTTTTATAAAAATAGATAGCTTCGATGGTTTGACTGTTGAGGCACTGGAAAGTGCCCCGCTTTTGGAACAATTCAATGATTTGGAGTGGGGCGGAAGCAATGAAGCTATATGCCTTAAAAACGGTAAAATTGGTGTTTTAGGCCATATTGCCAAGTTTTCGGAAGGCGATGTGCGGCATTATCATCCGATGGTCTTTTCTTTTGACCCAGAAACGGGATGTTGCAGCGATATAAAAATAATCGCAGAACGAAGAGATTTTCTACCCGGGCCAGCAAAACAGGATGATCTGGTTGATGTTTTATTCAGCGCCGGTCTGGTAAGGTATGGAAATGGCAGCGCAATCCTTTATACAGGCGTAAGCGACGCGGAAATCCAGGCGATTGGCATAGAAGACCCATTTGCTGATTATGAATAGGAGTTTATACGATGTATAACGTATCAATGCAGGATATTGCAAATAAACTTGGCGTTACAAGGGTTTCCGTTTCAAAAGCACTGAACGGGCAACCCGGCGTAAGCGATGCGCTACGGGAAAAAATCCGGCAGACAGCTTCCAGTATGGGTTATGTGTTGAATAAACCCAACGCGAAGGATTCGAAAATGCATTATACTTTTATTGTACCCAAGCGTTTTTTTCTGGAAACAGATAAACTTTATAACATTATTTACTATTATCTAAATAAAATTTGCGTAAACACCGGGCACCAATTGACCTCCATCGTAGTAAACACAAACGAGGAGGAAAACAATATCTTTCCCGAATCTGTAGATTTAAGCGTTATCAATGGCATCTTTTTGGTAGGGGAAATTGCGGAAAGCTATTTTTTAATGCTGGCAAAAACAGAAATACCCATTGTTGCCATAGACTTTTACAACGTATCTTTAAACGCCGATTATATATTAACTGATAATTACTATATGGGATATTATGCGACAAATTATTTGATTGAAAGAGGCCATAGGAGTATTGGTTTTGTTGGAAACATAAACGTAACCACTAGTGTAAACGACAGATATTTTGGCTATTTAAAGGCTGTACGGCGTCATGGCCTTCCACTTGTTGATGAATGGCTCATATCAAACAATGATCCAGTTACCGGCGTATATACCATGGATGTTGAACTTCCTTCAAGACTGCCAACCGCGTTCATTTGCCATTGTGATATGTCCGCTTATTTTCTAGCTAACAACCTTAATAAAATAGGAAAATCCATTCCAAACGATGTATCGCTTGTTAGCTTTGACAACACGGAGTTAAGTTGTATGATGCAGCCCCAGTTGACCAGCTTTGATATTGATAAAAAAGAAATTGCCAGGACTTCTTTTAAGGTAATGAACAACATAATGAACGGCGAAAAGAAAAAACGGCGGCATTATATTTCTTCTGAACTAATTATTAGAGATTCTGTGATTGATGTATAGCTTGTAATCAGAATATGATAAAAATGAACATTAAATACTTTTTCTATCATTTCACAAAAACTCTATTGGATTTAATCTGGGGGCGTGTTCACATTAATCTGAACACGTCCTGTTCTTTTATTTCTGCGTCGTCAATTATATCCTCTGCCCAAAAGAAAGGGTCAAGGGATGTGTCCCTTGCGGGGTTTGGGGCAGCGCCCAAAGGTTTCGCTTTTAAATATTAACAATTTTGGCACCACACTATATTTTCTTTTATAGCCTGTCACCATTTTTTACCTCGTCCATATAATGTAGTATACCGAAGATATCAAAACTGTTTTGATATCACTACAAGGAGGTGACTACTATGTACGGATATTATGGCGGTTGGGGCTATGGCAGATACGGCGGCTATGGTTACGGCGGTTATGGTTACGGCGGTTACGGCTGCGGCTACGGCGGCTATGGTTACGGCGGTTACGGCTGCGGCGGCTATGGTTACGGCGGTTACGGCTGTGGCTACGGCGGCTATGGTTACGGCGGCTATGGTTACGGCGGCTATGGCTGCGGTTGCCGTAGATGGTATTATTAAGTAATATACGAAAACGCAACAGGGCAGAGTAGCAAACAGAACAGCTTGTAGTTTGTCACGAACGCTTCGCCATGACATAACACTGATTAAAATTCGAAATTGCTATAAAGAAGATCATAGCCCTTTTGCTTCACAACAAATCATATATGACAAAAAGAGGGGTTGTTGCAGAACTAACAACAGCTCCGAAAAAGCAAAAAAAGAAAACGGGTCGAAGTCGGCCCGTTTTTGTTGTAGAATAAAGGTATAAGCATTTTTATCAATGTTATTTTACTACACCTTCTGTCATCAGGATGCTTCCTCTCCTGCATCAAACTGGCTGTTGTACAGTTTGGCATAGAAGCCGTTCCGCTGAAGCAGTTCGGTATGCGATCCCTGTTCTACAATATCTCCTTCGTTCATTACAAGAATCATATCCGCATCCCGGATGGTAGACAGCCTGTGAGCGATGATAAAATTTGTTCTACCCTTCATCAGCTTTGCCATTGCCTTTTGAATCAGCACCTCGGTTCTAGTATCCACCGAGCTGGTTGCTTCGTCAAGGATCAGGATTTTGGGGTTGGCCAATATAGCGCGAGCAATAGTCAAAAGTTGCTTTTGCCCCTGAGAAATATTAGATGCTTCTTCGTTGAGTACCATCTGATAAGAGTTCGGCAACGCACGGATAAAATGATCGGCATATGCCGAATCGGCAGCCTTTTTAACTTCTTCGTCAGTGGCGTTCATATTGCCATAGCGGATGTTTTCCATAATTGTTCCGTTAAACAACCAAGTATCCTGCAAAACCATTCCGAACAGGTTGCGGAGGTCTTCTCTTTTAAAATCTTTGATATTTATACCGTCTACCAAAATTGATCCAGAGTTTAATTCATAAAAACGCATGAGCAGCTTGACTATAGTGGTTTTACCCGCGCCCGTCGGCCCAACAATCGCAATCTTCTGGCCTTGCTTGATATCGGCGGAAAAATCTTTAATAACGATTTTGTCTGACTTATATCCAAACCGCACATGGTCAAAGCTGACGTTGCCGTTGATATTTGTGATAGCGGCAGGAGTTTGTGTTTCTGGGATTTCTTCTTCTTCGTTCAGGAATTCGAATACTCGTTCAGCCGCTGCGATAGTGGATTGCAATGCATTGGCTACTTGCGCCGTTTGAGCGATCGGATTGGTCAGGTTTCGGACGTATTGGAGAAAGGATAGAATATCTCCGACCTGAATGACTTTTTTAATAGCAAGATAACTACCTAGGATAGACACGACGACATAGCCTATATTGCCAATAAAGTTCATCGCAGGCATCATAATCCCGGACATCATCTGGGATTTCCATGCAGAGCTATAAAGCACATCATTATATTTATTAAATTCGTGCAAATACTGTTCTTCGGCGTTAAATGCCTTTACAATCGACAGGCCGCCATAAACTTCTTCTACTTGCCCATTGATATGTCCAAGGTATTCCTGCTGCTGTTTAAAATATTTCTGCGATTTTTTAACGATAAACATGACCACTATAAGCGACATCGGCAAGATCAGAACCGCTACGGCGGTCATGAGCGGACTTATGGAGAGCATCATAATCAGTACCCCAAGAACAGTGGTAACAGAGGTTACCAACTGTGCTAAGGTCTGACGAAAGGATTGCTCTATTGTATCGACGTCGTTGGTTACTCTGGAAAGCACCTCGCCGTGAGACATTTTATCAAAATAGTTTAAGGGCAGGCGGTTAATTTTTTTTGCAAGCTGCGTTCTAAAGTTGTATGAAATATCCTGAGAAATCCGAGCCAGAATAAAGCCCTGAACCGCAGAAAACAGCATACTAACGACATATAATGCCAACAAAAATCCAATAATCTGGCCGATATAGCCAAAGTCAATGCCGCCTGTACCGCTGATTTTTCTAACAACGCCTTCAAAAATTTCGGTAGTGGCATTCCCCAATATCTTTGGGCCAAAAATGGAAAAAACAGTACCTACGATAGCAAAAACAAATGAAATTAAAAGCTTTAGATGGTATGGCTTCATATAAGCCGCCAACTGTTTTAAAGTACCTTTGAAATTTTTTGGTTTTTCGACAATACCCATTGGACCGCCCGGTCCAGGGCCTCCTGGCCCTCGCCTTCTTTGCTGAGGACGCCGGTTCATTTTATTCTCACTCATTGAAAAGCTCCTCCTTTGACAGCTGAGATAAAGCGATCTGGTTGTAAACTTCACATGTTTTTAATAGCTCTTCATGTTTGCCGATACCGACAATTTTACCTTCTTCCAGAACAATGATTTTATCTGCGCTTTTAATTGTTCCAATCCTTTGCGCTACAATCAGCAATGTTGCGTTCGACAGATTTTTATGGATTGCTTTTCTTAATTCGGAATCGGTTTTAAAATCCAGCGCGGAAAAGCTGTCGTCAAAGATATATATTTTGCTGTTTTTTGCAATCGCTCTGGCAATGGATAGCCTTTGCTTCTGGCCACCGGAAACATTCGCACCGCCCTGCGCAATTTCAGAACTATATTTGTCGGGCTTGGCATCGATAAATTCGGCTGCCTGTGCGATTTCAGCCGCCTTAGCTATTGCTTTTTCGTCTATTCTTTCATCCCCAAATTTAATGTTTGATTCGATTGTACCAGTGAACAAAATGCCCTTTTGAGGAACAAAACCGATTTTATCCCGCAAATCTTTCTGCCGAACTTCACGGATGTCCACACCATCGACTAGTATCGAGCCTTCGGTAACATCATAAAACCGTGGGATTAAATGCACTATCGTTGACTTTCCACTGCCGGTGCTGCCGATAAAAGCGGTAGTCTCACCAGGATTGGCCGTAAAAGATATATTTTCGAGTACATAGTCTTCTGCATTGGGATATTTGAAGCTGACGTTTTTAAATTCTACAATACCCTTAGAAGCGGAAAATTCTTCCGGGTTTTGGGGATCGTTAATTATTGATTCCGTTTCCAAAACATCCGCAATACGCCCAGCAGATACTCTAGCGCGTGGAAGAAACATGCTGATCATAGAAATCATCAAAAATGACATAATGATCTGCATAGCATATTGGATAAACGCCATCATATCTCCAACTTGCATACTGCCTGCGTCAACCTTTGTACCGCCTACCCATATAATTAGCAGGGATATGAGGTTCATTGTAAACATCATTATCGGCATCATCCCCGACATCAGACGACTGATAAAGAGGTTATTTGCAGTCAAATCCAGATTCGCCTGGTTAAATTTTTCTTCTTCGCGCGGCTGTGCGTTAAAGGCTCTGACTACCATCAAACCGGTCAGAGATTCCCGCATAACAAGATTAACCCGGTCAATGAGCGTTTGCATCTTCTTGAATCTGGGGCCGGCGAATGTGAACATAACGGTAACAATTGCTAGGATCAACACTACGGCAAGTACAATAATCCACGACATGCTTGCCTCAGAATTCAACACCTTAAAAATACCGCCCATCGCAAGGAGTGGCGAGTATACTACAATCCTTAGAAACATTACCACAAGCCCTTGCACCTGCTGAATATCATTTGTGCTTCTGGTAATAAGTGAAGCTGTTGAAAACCGGTCAAACTCTGAATTGGAAAAACCGGTAACCTTGCGGAAAACATCACGCCTCAAATGAGTGCCGATCCCTGCCGCAACTTTGGAAGCGAGGAACGTTTCGATTATTACGGCAAGCATGATGACGAAAGCAAACACCAGCATGATTCCCCCGGCTTTTAGGATATAAGTTGTCTGGATATGCTCTACATCCATGCCTATGGTACTATACTCTGTTTTGATATATTGTATCGCGGATTGTTGAATGAGCGATTCATTTGTGAGCGACATCTGCTCGTTAATTGCCTGCCGAAGTGTATCCAGAGCTTCCTGAGGCATGTGTGCAAGAGCTTCAAAAGGATCAGTACCTTCCGGCAAAGTGAACGCTTGAGCAGATTGGTTCACTGACATGTTGTCCATGCTACCGGAACCCATCATACTAACAACAGCGATTGCTTTACTCAAAATACTGTTCAGCCGCTGAAGGTCATATGTGGAAGACAGCACATAGACATTTTCATTCCGGAGGCTTGGGTACTTTTCTGAAAATTGTGCTTCATCGTAGCTAACCAGCCGATAGCTTGCGGAAACCTCTGCTTTTTCGCTTTCATCCAGAAATAGCAAGATTTTGTTTAATTCTTTTTCCCGAATCACTTCAGGTACAGCATTCTCGATACCGCCCTGTTGAATCCCTTCATTTACAATCCTGGACATATAATCAGGCAGCAGCAGCTCGCCATATGCCTGAACACAAAGCAAAGCAATTGCTAATATCAGGGAAATAGTAAAAGGTTTAAGATACTTGGCGAGTTTTAACATTTAGAAAACCAATCCCTTCTTCAAAAGAAATATGTATTGTCTGAGTGAATTCAGGTCTATAATCTGGTTTTCACTCTATCACTCTGGAAAGACTGAATAAAGGCTGATGAGACAAAGAACATATAATATTAATCGCATTTAAACTAGTCACAATACAGCGCAAAAAATACCCTGGATTGCTCCTTTTAAATTGAGGTTAGTATAGGTGCCCAAAGCTTCCAGAGCGTGATAATACAATAATTGCATTTTATATTACCACGGTAATATAATAATGTCAACACATTACCAAAAAAGCTGTTGAAATTATTATTTTAGTATGGTATCCTAGGGCTAAAGTAATTACCCTTATCGAGTAAGTTTATACTTATCTCAATCTAAAAAATAGTAATAAATTACCCTACCCTGCTGTAAGCGGCAGGGTAGGGTATCGATATCAAGGAATAGAGGAAGAGATATATGGAGGAATATATTAATTCGACCAAAAAAAGGATTATGTCTGTCGCCATAGAGCTAATTAAAGTAAAAGGGTATGACAAGGTAACGGTAAATGATATTTGTGGCAGAGCTGAAATTTCAAAAAATACGTTTTATTATTATTTTAAATCTAAAGAAGACGTGCTGCTCGCATATCGTTTTATTCCCAGAGAGCTAGATTCGTTAAAGCTTGTAGAGCTGTTAAAGGAAGACAGCTATCTAGAAAAGTATTGGCAAACCTTAGAGCCGGCTCTAGATTTTTTTGTGAATGCAGGTGTTCAGATCGTCAGGCAGATTTATATTTTAAATCTGTCTAATGATATCGGTACATTTGTAAAACCTAAAAAGGACCATATCATTGAGTTGCAGGAAGAATTATTAAAAAAAGCACAACAAGCAGGTGAAATTCGAAATACAGCTCACCCCAAAGAGCTAATCCAGGGGGTGTTTTTGATGATTATCGGATCTGTATTGTTTTGGTGTATTTCTGGAGAAAATATAGATTATAAAAATAATTTCCGTAGCCTTGTGGAAACCTTTTTTGATGTGCCACAAGAACAAAGAAAATCTGTTTGTAGAAAATGTCCTCACCCAAGTCCACCCGAAAGAGAGGCCAGAGATCCTGAATAGAAAATTTTATACAGAACTATTGCAATATCAAAGGATAAATGGGCTAGATATAAACTCTTTTGGGTAGTGTGCTAAAGTTCTTTTGTTTCTTTTCTTTCAAGAAAAGAAGCGGAGTTTGGGGCAGCGCCCCAATTAACTGCCAAAAATTTTGGTACACTACCCCTTTTTTGTGTTTACAGCGTGAAGTATTTATTCCGTCATAAGCTGAGAAGCATAGGCTTCTTTAAAGTCTGCTCGGAATCTGCTGCCACTATTATTGTAAACAGCGCAGGCAAAATCAGCAATAGCGGCGATGTGTGCGTCATTATGATAATTTAATGATAAATTCTCACTGATACAATATTGCATAAAATAATCTTTTGGATTCGGCTTGGTTATGCTTGTTCCGGCGTTAAAATCATTTATTTCAAGCTCAAATGGTTTTGTCAAGTCACATTTGAAGCTGCCCTTTTCACAAAAAACAGTGATCTCCAGCTGCTGCTGCCTTTGAGCAAACACCCGTGAGCATTCCAAAGAGCCAGTAACACCGTTTTGCATGACGATCATTGTGTTACTTATTTCATCAACGGATACTCCTGGAAAATGGATTTTTTTTGTATGAGATACCTCTTTTGCTTCACCAAAAATCAGCCGGATCGAATCTAGCAGATGAATGCCCAAGTCTAGCAAGGCGCCGCCACCGGCATCTTTATCTGTTCTCCAGGAATTTCTTTTTTCAGCAGATAGATAGCTTTTATGATAGAATTTTGCTTTAAAATCAATCACCGGTCCTAACCTGTTTGCTTCAAGTTCTCTTTTTAATAAATGGATACAGGGAAGATGCCTGAAAATCAACGGCGTTCCATTTTTTACTGCTTTTTGAGTAACAATATCCAGAGCCTTCTCTGCATCACCAATATTATCCGCAAGCGGTTTTTCGCAATAGATTGCCTTTCCGTACTTTGCTGCAGTTTTTACAGCGGCAAGATGCTCATTATTTCTGCTGCAAATATCAATAATATCTACATCGTCGGCTTCCAGTGCATCTTCTATGTTTTTTCCGATCCAGACACCGGACATGGTCACCGAATCGGAACGGGAAGTAACGATATGAGTTAGCTGCAATTCAAACGGCAGATTCAATTTCAGATTGGCTGCGTAGATGGATAGGGCATGTGTCTTGGCAATATTTCCAAAGCCTACAATAGCTACCTTTATTTTGTCCATAGACAATCGTCTCCTTTATCTTTTAAAATGTATATACTAATTACAAATAGTTATCAAATCACTTATATGTACATGCGGCATGTTTGTATCTGAGTAATACCTTTAAGACGCAGTATCAGACAATACTTTATCTCCAGTGATACAAAATCATATAACGCTTATTGTATTGCAGTGATTTTATTTTATTATAGTTCGCTTCTCTCTTTTCCGCGTAACACAGATACAGTAATCCGATAAAAATGATTATAAAATATATTATTCTATATTGCAATTGTTATTAATATTTGTTATTATAATACAGTTATTAGATCATACATGAAGAGATACCCAAGTTAGTTGAAAGATTCGCACTTGAAATACTATCACTTATTCAGGAAATGAAATATGCTGAAAGCCCTGATATTATTGGTCCTGAAGGGGCTTTGAAGGTTTATTGCGTTTGCGAGTTCTCCCCAGTTTCCAAAGTAAAAAACTCAAAGGATAATTTCATATTTTTGTGGAGACGTAGCGAAGAGGTTGTAACGCACCTGACTCGAAATACTGCCGTCCTAAATACCGAGGATACTTAAAAACCTTGATTTTACGGGTTTTTTATGATTAGATTATTTCAAATTTTTTGCTATGTCTGCCCTAAATGTCTGCCCATTTTCCGAGCAATCGCTAATGGAAGTTAGCGGACATTAAGGGATGATATATACATGGAAGCGTATCGAAGTGGTTATAACGGCCCTGACTCGAAATGTATCACTTATTTAGGAAATGAAATTGACTGAAAGCCTTGAAATTACTGGGCTTGAAGAAGATTTGAGGGTTCATTGTTTTTGCGAGTTCTCCCCTGAGTTCTCCCCAATTTCCAAAGGGTAAACTCAGAGGATAATTTCATACTTTTGTGGAGACGTAGCGAAGAGGCTGTAACGCGCCTGACTCGAAATCAGGTTAACCTAACGGTTACGTGGGTTCGAATCCCACCGTCTCCGGTTCACATGGCTTTATTACTGCGGTTGCGTCGCTGTTTTAAAGCCTTTATTTTTTTCGTTTATATCAGTAGTGGTATCAGATTGATTCAACTTTACAACGCCCATCATTTTGTCGGCTGATTCTTTTTTTCTTTTCATGTCGAGATGAGCATATTTGCTTGTTGTAGTAATGTCACTGTGTCCCAGCCACTCTTGGATTTCTTTTAAAGAGACGCCGTTCATAACCATTAGGCTTGCGCAGGTATGTCTCAAATCGTGAAAGCGAATTTTTCTGAACCCGTTTCGTGCAAGAAAAATAGGAAACTGGTTTGTAATATAGCCGGGCTTTATTCTTTCGCCTATTTCATCCACATAAATGTATTCAAGGTATTCATCGTTATATGATCTTCCGCAGAGCCTTTTGTACTCATCTTGCTCCTTTTTCTTATCCAACAACAACTGCTTAACAGGAGCAACTAATGGCAGCGTCCGCATACTTGACCGACTTTTTGTTTGATCTTCGTCCACGGTTACACAATGGTCATTGATATACGTTGTAGTGGCTGTATGTTGAATTGTGAAGTGGTTTTCAAAAAAATCAAAACTTTCCCATTGTAATCCAACAATTTCACTCCGACGCATACCATAAAAGGCGCCGAACAGTATCGCTAACTCCAATTTCGTACCTTTTGAGGCTGCAAGCAACTTCTGAACTTCATCACTTGAATAAAACTTACCGATAAATGGCTCCGGCTTGGGTCTTTCTACAAGCAACATCGGATTGTAAGTTATCTTCTCATGTTTGAGTGCGTACTTGACCGATGAGTAAATCGCGGCATGATATTTTATTATAGTATTGTTTTTTATTTGCCGTTCGGCTTGCTTCGCGTAGAAAGCCTGAATATGCTCTGCCCGTAAATCTTTTAGCTTGATGCCTAATTCCCTGAAATAAGGAGCAACATATTTATTGACTGCTGATGAATAAGCAGAATATGTAGTTTTCCTTATTTTAGCTTTTACAGCAGGCAGCCATTGTTTTTCAATAAAATCCGCAAATAATATATCGCCTGGATCAGCCTGTTGTTCCTTCAATGCTTCTTCGCAACTCGTTTTGTTTGAATACTCTAATTGAGCATCAATCATCATGCGGTTAGCTTGCCGTTTATTTCCCTTAACGGCTTGTAATCCTGTTGGTATCCATTTAGGATTTCTGACTTTTTTACCGTCAACCATTTTATAGGTATTCAGAACAATATAATAAAGTCCTTTCTTTTCCCGTAAATGAGCAGACGGCAATTGATTTTTTTCCTGTAGATGTTCTGGCATTTCTATCCTCCTTCTTGCTAATCGTTCATATGCCAGCATCACCTACCATTGACATCATAATTATATCAATGGAATAAGGCGATGTCCATAAATTTTGCCTATTTCGACTTTAAATATGCTATAACATAAACTTTCGCTATCTTATATGCCCTTCCAACTTTCTTGCTTTTAACCTGCCCTGTCTTGAGTAAGTTATATGCTGTCTTATCGCTTATATCTAATACCATGCATAATTGTTGCACATTAAGCACATCCGGATAGTCTTTAAACATTTTTGCTAATGAGATTTTTTGCTCTGTTCCTTTTTGCATAAAACTCCCTCCGTTCGTTTTTCGTTAAATAGAAAAGCCCCCGGCGAGAACCGCCGAGAGCTATAATTCAAATTTTTACATTTTGAAGTATAGCACAGCCTAAAGGGGAGATACAAGCGGCAACTCAACCTATTTTGTAGTGAAAAACAGGTTAAGTTTAGAGTAATTTAGGGTAAATAACTGCCATCAGACACTATTTAACGATGCTGTTATACATATCCAATAGCTTATTGATACCAGCTTTGCGATTGTTTTTAACGGTATCAATTGAAAGTTTTGTTTTTTCAGCAGTCTTAGTCAAGGTTAATCCTTCAAGATATAGCATACGCAAAATATTTGCATATTTTTTTTCAAGAAGGTTAATGTAAAATTCAAGACGCAACATTTCCATGTTAATTGCGCGTAGATCGCCTTCGAGTTCTTGCAGATGCTTGATGTTGAGCCTGTCTACTTTTTCCGCATAGGAAATAGCAATATTAGCTGTTTTATCGGAAGTTTGCCCATTCGGATGGCTGCTCCCATCGTCCAATGCTTTGTTAAACGTCATGGAATCAATCATATCATCGCCTGTAGCAATCGGAATATAATTGGATATTTCAAATTCTAGTTGCAGAGATTTACGTTTTAAATTGTTGTAATCCTTCAACATACTTACGATATTTTCAAATGAGTATTTTTTTCTGTTTCATAGGGCATGACTATTTCTCCTCCATCAATAAAAAGTTAAAATAGAATAAATCTTTGGTTACACTTATGAGTAGCAGAAGGTCAGTGCGTATGAAGCTAAGAACCGTCAGAATTTTGCCGAAAAAAAAGCTCGTAATCCCATTTTACTTGGGATTACAGGCTTTTAGTAACATTTCGAACAACAGACTTGTGCGTCTTGAAAACCACTTAAACGGTTTGTGTGCTTATTATTTCTTTAAACGCCTCCCTGCACCGAATAAAAAACAATAGAAAAAGCCCAGGGCAAAACTGCCGAGAGCTTTTCTTGATTTTTTTACATTTGAAGTATAGCATGGAGTAAAGGTTAATGACAATATGATATATGCCATATTTTCACTATAAATTCACTATAATCTTACTCTAAATCTTTGTGTTTAATTCGTTACGATGCGATTATACATTTCGGTGAGCTTTTCAATGGCCTTGTTGCGGATTATTCGGAACTGTTGCCAAGGAGATGTTCAACTCTGCCGCCGTCGAAACATATGTCATGCCCTCCAGGTACAATAAGCGTAAAATGTCCGAGTATTTCTGTTCGATAATGCTAATATAGTATTCCATCCGGCGCAGCTCCAAACTAATATGAGAATATTCGTTTTCAAGGTCTTGCTTATGGCGTATGTTCATGTTTGCCGCTTTTTCGCTGTAGGAAACAGCTATATTGCCGGTTTTATCGAAAAACTGTCCGGTTGAGACATATTCATCCACACTGTTGTTAAACATCATTGTTTCGATAATGTCGTCGCCTGTAATCTCCGCATGATAATTTTCTAACTCAAACGCCAACTGTAACGCCTTTCTCTTTAAGTCTTTATAACTCTCCAGTTTGCTGATAATATCTTTACTTGTATATTCCATGAGATTACCTCCAAATTAGTATTTTTATATAAACATCAAATACCGTGCGTATCTCATGGATAACGTGAGTAATACAGTACCCATCGTTTAGATGGATTACTAAAAAATTTACAAAAAAAAGACCGCATAAAAACACGCGGTCGAGGTAGTTGATTCCGAGGTCAATGCGGCTGCTCTCAATTATGGAATTACCTGTGAAAATTGAATCGGCACGCAAAAATAGCCTCGTTGTTGAAATCATATCTGCTTTTATGAAAACATGAATTGCGCTGGCTTTACCATAGTTATTCCTCCGTAATACCTTCATCAGTAAGATAAAAAATAAAAACTGCACAGTGCGAACTATACAGTTTTCAGGCTTTTGTACCATTCATCACATGTCCGATTACTTTTTCATAAACCGTACACTATCCGGCATTTTCGGCTGATGGAACCAATAACAGCAGAGGTTTGATACGCTTGCAAGTGCGGTAATGGTAGCCAATGCCGCAACTGCACAAAGAAGCTGTACGCTTACTGTGTTTACTAATTTTTTGATGTGTGTCATTGAATTTACACTCCTTTTCTTTTTATATTTATCCAAGCAGCCAGTAGAGAACCGGCCGCGATGAACAATCCAAGCGCATAAAACAAAAACCATAGTGGTTGTAAATAGACACCAGCTAACCCGACGGCAGACAAAACAATCGCAAGTAAGCGTGCCTTTTTTTTGAAACACGATAACTCGTGCTCGCTTACAGGTCGATTTTCATGCTTTATTGCGCCAATCGAAAGAATGACAGCCATAGAAATTATTATTACGGTTACGGCCGCTATTGGAATGACGTTGTAAGGTATCGCTTTAACAGTTAAAACACCTGCCGTATATACAATCAAAAATCTTACTGAGCAGCCAATATGTGTCTTTGCATGATAACCGCCAGCTTTTTTACGAATTAACATAAAAGGAACCAACAAAAGGAAAGACGGCCAAAACTCGTTAAGTAAAATGGCTACAGCAAATACTAAAAAAACATTTATAGTCGAGGCAATAAGGATTTCCATGCCATAGCAGCAAATCTCAGTCTGGTTTTGTTCGATTATCTCTTTTTCAAATAAAAAAAATGCTATTTTCTTCGCCAGTATATGTAGGGGCATGGATAAGCCTCCTTTCATGTAACTGGCTTGAAAATAGCATTTTGGGTATATGATCTTCAATTAGCTTGTAAGAATTAAGAGTGAATTTGTAAGATTTAGTGGAGCGTTAGAAGGTATCTTGTTAAATCTGCATCATAATACGTAGGCTAAACTAACCGTCCTCGTAATGCGACATCATATTTCCTCTATATTTGTTGATTATATGTTGCATGTTTGAAAATCCATAGCCGTGGGATTGCTTATCCTCTTTTGTGGTTTCACATGTTCCGTCAATAATCGTAACAGGTTTAGACGAGTTAATAATAACCATAATAAGCCTGTTTTTAGTGAACTTAATCCGTACTTCGATTTTCCTATCTGCTTCAAGCTTAACGCAAGCTTCGATTGCATTGTCAAGGGCATTGCCCAGCACCACACATATATCAACGGGGTCAACTGGAATACCATGCGGCAAATCTACTTCATGGGAAATTGTTATTCCGTGCAACCGGGCTTCATCTATTTTTTTGCATAATATTATGTTAATCGCAGGATATCCCGGTAATATTGGTATGCAAAGGGCTTTAAAGGTGTTTTGATCAAGTTTACGTATATATTCCCTCGTGGCATTCATATCACCGCTTTCAAGAAGGGATGAAAGTATCCGTAAATGTCTGTGCGCTTCGTGCATAACCGATCCCATTTCTCTGCCTTGCCTGA
>JALQSN010000937.1:0-16589 GCA_023690525.1 Holotrichia oblita
GCGCCAATAATTCTACTTTTTTGCTTCGGTCACGGCTATATGTGGAATCGTCTACGATAAAAACTTTTACGCGTTTGGGGTTAGTAAGTTTTGTCACTTTTGCTATTACGTGGCTGCTCAAATTCAAAAGAAATCGACGCCAGGGGAATTTAGGATAATTTAAAAATCTATATATGCTGTCTTTGCACGAAAAGGATTGCCCTTGCGCGCTTTCTAAGAGCATAAACCAATTTTTATGCATAAATATAAGACAAAATACTATCTCAAACAGTATAATACGGAAAATCCAAATTGTTTTTTAAATCCCGCATCTTTTAAATGTTGCGATATTTTAAGTTCTTTAAAGGCTTTTTTTATTTCTTGGCTAACTTGTTTATCTTTATACTTTTCGCTTATCATTGCCATATGGAATGCACCTCTTTCTGTTTAGTGGTTTTGTTCAATTTCACTATATCAGATTTTGAGGTGTTTTCCATTTGTCAATTTTTATTTTTGCTTGTCTTATAACGCTTTATTTATATGCTTTCTTGGCGTTTTTTTCTCTGCGAAAGTTGAGTCAAGAAACAATGAAAACTTTACAAAAGCAAAAACTTATCATTGGAAAAATAGAAACCTACAACATCCCAATTCCAATTGACTTTCAAAAACAAATACAAAACTTGTTATCGCAATTAGCATAGTAGACGATAACTTGAAGTCTGAAAACTCCTTTAAAGCCTTATAATGTAAGGCTTTTTTTGATGTCCGCCGTCGGAACGGAACTTTTTCGTTCCAAAGTGTCTCAAAGTCAGATAGCAAAAGGCTTTGAGACATTTTTTCGGTTTCAAATGTAGTCGATAGATTGAAAAACATATACTTGTCAATCACTTGATGATTTGGTATAATATTCGCATGAGTGTAGACGATATGTTGAAAGGTAAGCAACAATGAAAAAATCTGCCGCCTTGTTTTTTGAAATTCACACTGGAAGTTCAAAACCTTACGGATATATCCGCAATAGCTATCGAAAAAACGGGAAGGTGTGTCACGATACTATTTCACGCATAAGCGGTTGCTCATTGGAACAGCTTAAGGCTATGAAAGCGGCTTTTGATGGCAAAGCAATAAGCCGAGATGAAATTAGGTTATCTGATGGGCGCGAGTATGGGATTTCTGCTATGCTGTTTGGATTGGCGAAAAAAATCGGATTAGACAAAGTTCTTTACTCACGAAACGACGAATGGGTTAAGAGTAGTTTAGCTATGATTATTGGCAGAATTATTTACCAGGGAAGTAAATTGTGGTTGTCTAAAGTGTCTGATTTTAGCTGTTTGTGGGAAACTTGCGGAGTGAGTGATGAGGTATATGTTATCTCGCATTGTTATGATGCCATGGACGAGTTGCTTGCCCGACAAGAAATGATACAAAAAAAAGCTTGCAAATAAGCATTTAGTTAGTGGCACAGCCATTCTTTACGATATAACCAGCTCGTACTTTGAGGGTGATTACGACGATTCTGAAATAGTCGCGTATGGTTACAATCGTGATAAAAAACGTGGAAAAAAGCAAATTACAATTGGGCTAATTTGCACAAAAGAAGGTTGCCCTGTGGCGGTTGAAGTCTTTGCGGGAAATACTGCAGATTGCACTACTGTAAAAGACAAAATGAATGAAATCAAGGGAAAATATGGAATCAAAGACTTTGTGTTTGTTGGTGACCGCGGTATGCTAACGAAGAAAAATATTGACGAGTGTGAAGGCGACAACATAGCGTTTGAGGGCATAAACACCATCACCGCCCTAACACATTCGGCAATGCAACGGTTATGCGAACACGAAAATATGCAGTTATCGATGTTTGATGAAAAAGTTATTAACGAAGTTATTTTGCCGGAAGAACCCAGTATTCGGTATGCTTTAAAAAGAATCCTGTGCGTCGCGAAACTGAGCGTAAAAGCAGACTTGACCTTATTAAAAAGACGGAAGAATGTTTGGCTGAAATAGCTATCCCAAAGCGTAAAACGAACGACAAGACATTGGTAGGCAGAACAGTAAAAATATTCCAAAAATACAAAACAGAGAAGTATTTTGATTGGGAAGTAAAAGATGTTTTGCTTACGTATTCTCGCAAAGTGGACGTAATTTTTGAAGAAGAAAAATATGACGGATTGTACGTAATTCGTAGCAGCGTACCAAGCGATAATATGAGTATAACAGAAGTCGTAGAAACCTATAAATCACTGATAAATGTGGAGCAGGCATTTAGAAATATAAAGACCGTTCAGCTTGAAATCAGACCGATATACCATCGTACAGATGATAGAATAAAAGCGCATGTATTCATTTGCATGTTATCATATTACTTGTTGTGGCATATGAATAAAGCCTTAAAACCGTTGTATACGGAAGATGGCTTTAAGTATACGCACAATTTTGTAATAGAAACAATGAAGGCGATTCAGAAGATGAAAATGACAATCGGCGAATTAGAGACCTATACCATTGCGCAATCAAACGAAACACAAAAACGCATCCAAGAGTTGGTCATGAAATACGCACTGTAGCCGATACTTTGAAAATATAAATTACCTTCAAAGCCCTATATATTGGGGCTTTTTTTGATGTTATGATAAAAAAGTTCCGTCGGAAGATACGCTCTAACTATTCAACCCCACAAAAAAGGCATCAAAAACCCACTTTCAGCACAAAACAGGATTATTGCTGAAAGCAGCTTTGATACCCTCGTAAATATTTTTGGAAATTTTCCTCAATGTTGAGGTATAGCTTTTGATTTTAGCAAATACTTGTCCGCCTGACACCCCTCGGAAACATCCCGAAACCTTTGTTTTGGTTTTAATCATCCTCAGGTCGCGTTCTGCCTGTTTGAGAGAACCAAAAAGACAGTACACGACAACGTCTCATCTACAAATCGCCAATCACTAACTGGGTATTCTTGCAGTGCTTGACTGCGCGTTCATTGATTCTATCATCGCTTCCCACTTCGCCCGAAATGAGCGGTGACATTGGATTGTGTTTTGCAAAGTTGCCTGCAACGGTATTCTGGCTGTAATTTGCATAGCAGTAGAGACAACCATTTCGACAAGTATTGTACATCCCAATGTCGATACTTGCTACACACCTGCATTCAAGTCGCTGGGTTTTATCTTTATTTACATCCAAGTGGCAACCGAGCAGCTTTGCCAAAAGTCGGTCATCGATGCACCGAGCATGTTCAATGCCGAATTGCTGTAATTCTATTTTTTCGGCACAGGTATCTATTTTTAACCCGTAGCCGTGAGCAATCTCAGCAAGAGATGCACTCAGTTCCATCTGGGTAGCGGTCGGAAAATCTAGCAAAGCCAATTCCTTTACGTTGCTCTTCACACCACGATAGTTCTCGTCTATGAAGCTGATGGTAACCTTGCGTGTGTAGTCATGCAGTTCTTCGACGATTTTTCTGAACGCACGGATGTGGTAGTCAAGAGGATACCTCTCACTTATCATAATGGGGTCATATCGCCAGACAACTCTATCTGCTCCAATCATTTCTGACAGTCGCTTGAATGCTGAAAGCACCTCGCTTTGTTTTGTAGGTACGTTCGGCTCAACGTCTTTTCCATACGGCGTTATCGTGAACTGGAAGTAGTACATATACTCCTTCAACTCATCGAGACGTGCAAGCATCGGAATTGGATTTTTTGTCCAAAATACGATTCCATCTACCACGTCAGGAGTCAACTTTATTCGACTTATCTGATGAATGTTCATCGGATTGCGCACCAGAACAAACCCTTCCTTGATTCGGTTATAGAACCAATCAGCGTAGTATGCTGGTATATCGGTTCGTCGGCTCGCGCTTATAATCATCTAGTTCACCTCGATTATACAAAGTCCTGTTCCTTAATCCTCAAACTCGAAGTTATTGACACGCAATGTCCGACAGTTCTCGGAAATTGTCCGCACGGTTTGTTGTGTGAAACCACCTTCGCATTGTGCCTCGACTTCAAGAGATACCTTTACCCACGCAACGTCAACGGAAGTCAAGTGCTGGATTATCTCTTCGACATATTTTTGCACATCACGGTTAATTCGCGTGGTGTCAAGGTCTGCGGACATAAAAAAACGCTTGTTCTTCGGACTTTCGAGAGCAGGGACTTCATTTAAAACGCCACTGGATTTCGTTAGCGGAGTGTAGATGACTGACCCGCTTTCACTACTTGCGCCTGTGGAAATAGCCGAGCCGCTGCCAATCCGTGCTTGCGCTTCTGCCTGGCGCTTTGCTTCTTCCTCGGCAAGCTGCTTCAGGGCAATATCGACTTTCACCAAGTATCCTGACCGCTCTACCAAGCTTATGAATTGGTTAAGCTTCAAATCGATATAACGCGAGCCGCCAAAACCTGATGCGATGGCGAAATACTCCGTGGAATTTACGCCCGTCTGAATTGCTTCGTTCAATACGTTCTCATTTGCCAAACGCGGAAGATAGCAATAGGTACAGAGGTATTCCCAAAGTTTCTTGATGGCAATATTATCCGTAATTCCCGAAAAAGTTTATACCACAGGTAAATCCTAGACTTTTAGGGGAATCTCAATTTTCAAGTGTTTTGCGATATCATTCATTTTTTTGTTGGGTTCTTTGACCAATGTATATTCATCGAAAACTTTACACTTGAGGTTACTTAATGCACGGAAAGCACCTTCAGCGCAGAACTTCGTACCATCAAGCAGGCTATTTATCAACATATAGACAATCGTTGACATGAACGATAACATCAAATGTCCACGGAGCGTGTCCTCATTGTGAGTTCTGAGAGGTAATAAATCCGCATTGTTTTTATAGAAATCGAAAACCTGCTCAATCGCTTGTCTTGTGTAATACAATGGTAGGACTTCATCAATTTCAACGGAATCAGAGGACATAATGATGCACGGAATTTGATTTTGAGGAAATAATTACCAAAGATATAAAACAAAGAAGCGGCATCTTAAATCTTAAGAATAAATCCCAAAGTTTAGTCAAGAAATTTTTTGCACACACAAAAAAGGCCCTTTGAAAGCAGCCGAAAATAGGTTTTTGTTTACAATGCAAGGTTTTGTTATTGCACTTACTCATGTGCTTAAAGACGCTCTAAAAACATTTTAAATAAGCACGTCCAAGGTCAAAACCTCAGGTATAAACTCACAGTCAATTAGACAATCAAGCATGATTTTTGAAATCGGACGCTTGATATTGGCTGTATTCTTGTAATTTTTGACGCTATTTAATGCAATTTTGCGTACAATATTTAAATTTTTCTGTACATTGACATCTTCAACACGACAAAAATCTTCATCAAAATGCACATCAAGTAACCAGTGCATGGATTCAACTGACCATTCATTTCGAGCATATTTTAAAAGTTCTTCAGCGGTTAGGCACCGGCTTGAAATGTAATAATGCCACTCGTTACTTGTTCCTTCTTTGGTGGTAACTTGCCTGTTTACAGCACCAATACAGGCTAAAGCTTCCCATTTTTCCTTATCGGGAAGCCACTGTACATCATTAGTTGAATAAGCTGTCCGGCGCTCAATTCTGTCCCTGTTTTTCTCAAGCGTTACAGCGCTGTCCATAGATTTCTTCAAATCATCATCTTGGACATAATCCTCTATGTCTTTCTTCAATGTTTCCTGATTATCTTTGACATTTAGAAGATAATCTGCACCACCTTCTGATTATCGCTTTTGCTGTTTTTTTCTGACAATTAAGTGCATCTGCCACAATTATACAACCGCTTATATCAAGAAGTTCTATGAGTTCGCGCACGGCGGGTATTTCGTTGCTTTTACCATCTACCGCTTTTTGTCCAATGGTCAGTCCTAGTTCTGCTATATGGGCACTCACAATATGAAGCGCTTCATCATAGCTATTCATTTTTCCCTGTTGAGCGTATCGTTTTACCGTCAAAGGAGATTGTTAGATTTTCCAGCGATTTCGGTGCCAGAGTCTGTGCCCACTTTATAAAACATTGATTTAATGATGCTGGGTTAATTATCTTCAATAGGGACAATAACCATGAATAACATGGAATGAACATTATGTCGAATTGTTCATTTAAAAAACTTTTTATCTTCGGGTGTGATGCCCATTGATGAATTTGACTTACGTTACGCAGTCCACAAATAGAACCCAATATCACGATTGTTAGCGCCCTCCCAACGCTATAGCTATAACCGTTGTGTTCTTCAGTTGTTTCTACGTTTTGAAAATATTCCGTGATTTTTTTTCTCTTATCCATCCTTTTATTATATCATGGAATTTTATTCCTCAAAATCAATTTCCGTGATAATGATGAACATACCCTTGCTTTTTAAGTTATAGTCGAGTTTGTCGGGTGGAAGAGGTTTTTCTTTCTCATCTGTTATTTTACGCATGAAAGCGTACATTTTATCAAAACGGCGTTGATGGTCAATTGCCACATATGCAAAAGCATTTTGACCACAAATATTAGTCGGAACGCGTTTAATGTAAAGTAGCCGTTCACGATAAAAAACAACGTTTTCATGCGATTCCAGCGTGTCGGCGTGTTCTTTGACCAACTCTTTGTACAACTTTAGATTGGGACTTAATCGTGTGACGAAACGAATTTTTGACGAGTATAGCGATTTTATATTTTTCTCAGAATAGTACCACGCATCTAATATGGAGAAGTCAACACTTACGCCATACGTTGCTAACTCTAAAATGGTTGCCTTGAGCGTCGAAACATCAACGATGTTGCCAGCATTATATCTGTACAGTAAAGGAAGTTTGGTTATGCGGTCAATCACCAATATAAGCCTTGTTTCATTGCTAATGACGCCGTTGTGATTGTTGATTGCGCTAAGTGGTGAGTGTATATCATTTGGCATACCCGTACTATCTATCAGTATTCCGTGGTTTTTTTGCCCTTCTGATACTTTTGCGAGATACTTAGGGAAGAAGTCGCGTTATACAGACTCTTTGCCCAGGACAACGAAAAACTCGCTGATGCGTTGCGATTCAACTCGTGCCGTTGGACATATTTGGTTTAGATATGAACCATCTAACCAATCGGAGGCATAGCGGCTGGCTCCACCTCTCAGTATCCGATAGAAAATCATAGTACATAATGTATCTTCCCATTTTGGCAAAACAGCGCGAAACAAATCCCAATAGCCATACTTTTGCATAATGGTATGCAGTACATATACATCGCCAAAGTCTAAAATCAACTTTTCCTCGTTTTGGCTATGCGAAACAGAAAGGATTTCAGAAAAACCGTCTTCAATATTGTATTTGAACAAACCCTTGTCCCTGCTTCTGTATACGCCTGCTTCTTTGTCTATAACGCGCCCCAAATATAATGGTTGATTATCTTTTTTGCCTTCTATTCTTGTTGGAGTGTACACGGATGCATATAACGTACCTTTGATTAGATGATAGTGGATAAAGCTCTTTGCCATAAAACCCCTCTTTGTGGTATAAACTTTTATACCACAAACTTTAGGATTTCATCGTTGTGTTGTCAAGGCTGTTTTACAGATAATTCCCTGTATTACGCCATATTATTGCATAATTACTTACATCCTGGACAGTCAAAAGAACATAAGAAATTAAGCGATATCAGAATCGCTAATATCAGCAGGAATTGACTGAACGCTTTGAATTAACTTAACTATGGTCAAATGGGGCATTAAAAGGAAAATACGAAAAAAAGATTTGCGAAAAAAATCCGAGGTTGTAGCCTCCGAGGGAATTTTATTAGAACGAGTACGCAGCCAACGCAAAGATGATTTATTAATGACATTGGAAAAACGCACCGAGCATATTTGTAATAATCCCAAAGCAATACAAGATGACATAACGAACCTTTCAATAGCGTCAAATGTACAGATAATAAGACGTTTATCTTTCTCATTAGTTACAGCGTCAAGTTGATCTTCCCCAGCCTTAGCATATCTGTTAATTTTTGGCATAGCTTTGCTCCAAAAATGATAAGCGAAAGCATGTATTACTTGCTTTAGTTCTCGAAAACAGCTTTCAATCTTGAACCGATAGCTATAAAGACGAATAATCTTCTCTGGTGAAAAATCCGCATTTGTACAAAGAAGAATAGTCTGAGTAGAGCCAAATTTTACTAATACAAAACGAAGTTGTTGGTACAATTGTTTGCCCCAAAGCAAGTCTATACATAAGTAGGATACTGATTCCATTTTTCCATACATTTCGACGACAGTGTTGGTAAATTGGTTTTGACAACTTGTAAACAAACCTTTGAGTTTGACAGATTGGCCTTTTAAGGGCGGTCTGCCCCGGCCTTTTTTAGGGGTTGGTTTTTCATAAGCAACCGCATTAGATTTTGCTTTTGTTACTATCGTTAGCAAAGGACGTCCAGCTTGATTTTCCTCTTCAAGCCATGCCCGCAATACTGGAACTGTTAAAAAATACCCGTCAAGCAAAAGTATGGAAGGAGACAATAGCGAAGCAATACAACAGGCTTGGCGAATCATTTTTACAACATGACTCTCTTGCTTATTGCTTGATTTAAGCCATTTATCAATTTGTTTTATACCATCGTGAATTGTTATTGATATTGGAACACAAAACAGTTTTTGTGCGTTTCCAACCAAAATTCCTATTGCGCCAAACATATGTCCAAAAATATACGCGGCTTTCGATGAGTTTGCTGATTCCTGATGAAGTTTCTTTACACAGGGCATTTTTTTAGCTTCTTTGCTCTGTTTGACTCCGTCTCCGATTAAAATAGGTGGAATCTTCAAAATACATAATGCCGCTATTTTTTACAATTCGTATCCATTGGTTGCGAACATCCGTTAAGTTCCATGATTTAGCACGGAAAAAATGTAGTATAGTTTCGTAATAATGCGGCGCTATGCTTAATTCCCGTATAAAGGCCGTTACTCCTAAATGGTCTGTGCGAATCATAAATCCAATTATAACAACAACAAACCATCTAAATGCCGCTTCGCGTTTGAAGCATACTCTAAATGCGCACAGGGTTTCATTTAGCCATTCCCACATTTTTTCTATAGCCATCTTCTGCTTTTTCGTTCATACTGTTTTGTATAGTTTCCGCAGATGGCGTCCTCCCTATATATTCTTAGATTTACTTAAAAATACTCTTGATTTCGCAGGAATAAAAAACAATTAAAAGAGCAGCGAGTGGACAGAAAATGCATTTAATGCTAAATTCTCGGGAAAGGGTACAGCAAAGCTAACCGTCTCATGCATGTACCTATATTTGGCAGTAATAATCCAATATTCCCGTAGCGGCAAACCTCCCATGTCTAACAGGGTCAAGCCCTAAATTCCTTCGTTCCGCCTATCCACAAGATGGATGTCAGTAATGCTCCTTTACCGAGTCATTGCTCTGATGGATTTAAATATAACTGACTACTTGCTCTTTTTTTAGATAATTTTTATACCTGCAATCTTCTAAACCTCAACCTGACGTTCTCAATTGAGGCAAGTTATTCGACTTACTTTAAGCAATGATCATATTTTCGGGTCTTTTAATATCCTGGATAAATTTATCAGCATTATAATCGACGCCTTTGGCCGCTAACGCCCAAAAGAGCCGAATCAACTTACAGCTTATGGCAATAAGGGACTGTTTTTTCTTTAAGGGATTTTTATCTCTTGTTGTGTAATAATTGTGAATTTGAGCAAATTCTTCGTTTTTGGCTACCAGCGGCATAACCGCCCTAAATAACAAGCAGCGAAGGCGCCTTCGGCCACGTTTACTTATGGTTGTTTGTCCTTTATGTTTGCCCGAACTATTTTCCCGTATGGCAAGGCCAGCAAGTTTTTGGATTTGTTTTGGAGAATCAAATCTGGTTATATCTCCTACTTCCGCAAAAAATCCGGCTACTGCCAGAACCCCTATTCCTTTTATAGCCAGCAGTTTTTGGACATTAGGTATTTTTAAAATGAGTTGTTCTATAACCGCCATTATTTCTTCATGTTGGCACATCTTATTTTTATAATCTTCAAGCAAGAGTTTTAGCTCAACTGTAGCTAATATGGCGCCTTCTGTGCAGCCAATGCTGGTTTTAGCCGTCTCATACAGGTTTTTAGCCCTCTTTATCCCGACTGCTCTCAATTTAGCGTCGCGCCATAGCTTGTTAATGCCTTCAACTCCAAGCGAAATCACATCTTGTGGTAATGCCGCAGTCTCCAAGACTATCATACTGCTTATAGCGTCGAATTTGGCAAATACGTTTTTATATTCAGGAAAGTAGATTTTTAACCATCTTTGAATGCGATTTTTTATGATATTTAATTCTTTGACGATTCTTTCCCGCAAGGCGATAGCTATTCTTAATTCAGCATACACGCCTTCGGGAATGTAAGGTTCATTATATCTGCCTTCAATAACTAACTTTGCTATAGTTTTGGGGTCTTTGCGGTCTGTTTTACTCGGATGGTTGTCATCAAATTCTTTACTGCGTTTGACATGAAAAGGATTTACAAGCACAAGTTTTATTTCTTGTTCTTTAAGATACGACGCCAAGCCAAACCAGTAATGTCCTGTTGGTTCTGCCCCTGCAAGAACTTTAGTTTTTTCTCTTGCTTTTTTAGCACATCAATCCAGTTATTAAAACTTTCAAACCCCTCCCGACTATTTTCAAATTTAAATACTTTCCCAAGCTCTATGCCACGCCAGTCAAATGCTCTGGCGTAATGTATTTCGCTTGCTATGTCTACCCCGATTACCAAACTGTTCTTGTTTACTTGATTTATTTTTTCGTTTTGCTTAAAATTCACCTATGGTACTTCCTTTCATTTTTGATGCTTTTTCTTTAGGGCTCTTTGACCCCGTATGCATCATTTTAAGGAAATACCTTTTTCTTTACAATCTCCGTTTTTTTTACTTTACAGGAATGCTCCTTTCGTATTAACTTAAGGATACGACATTTTTCGCGGTTGGACTATTTTTTTTTGAGAACTTTTGACTGTCCAGCTGGCTTGTAAATGTGTTGCCCCGTTTCCGGGTCAACTTTGCCAACGATTAGACGTTTGTTTTTCACCTTCCCATTTTTATCTCTGTAAGATTCGGATTCATACAGGTACACATATTTTCCAGACTTGCTTTGTATAATGCTACTCACTATCTCACCCCATATATTGTAGTTCCATTATTGTAACTACTTTTTATGGGTTTGGCAAGTTTTTAGAAAATCACTATAGCTTCATTTTTCCTTATATTTACTGCATTTAGCCTGGTTTTTGTTAGCTTTTCGAGCATGTAGTTACATTTTTTTATGGGAGTTTGGGTTAAAACTATATTCATGTTTTTACCGCCATACAGCCCAAAGATTATATTATAGAGGGTTTGTGGGGTTGGCTTAAGGACACTTGCATCAATAACGTGTTTTTTGCGAAGTTTTATCAAGTCAGGCTTGCCATTCGCAAATTTCTAGTACAGCGTTTTTTAAATAAAACCGCAATAAATTGGATAGATAAAAAGAGGCTTTTGACCGCCTAATTATTACGTCCTTATTAACAAAATGCTGTACTAGCTTTGGTAAATTCCGACTCAGTTCCTGTCATTGATAGGCTCTGCGCGAGATGTAAATTGTTTTACGGGAAACATATAGACAGTTTTATAAACAGTTAGAGGCTGTGATTTAATCATAGCCTTTTTCTCTTCTTCCAAATTCAAGAGAAATATAGTATAATTTAAGCAAAGGATGTGTATTTTACAAGTGACTACTGAACAAGAATTATTAAGCGCAGGTAATGATTACATTTTTAAATTGATTTTTGGGGATGAACGCCATGCAGATGTAACCAAAGATTTTCTTGCCAGCGTCCTCAATCTGTCAGATGAAGAATTGGCTGTTTTAACTTTTACAAATACTGAATTAAAACGCGAACATAAGGGCGATAAACTCAGTATAATTGACGTTAGAGTCAAAACCGCCCAAAATACTGACATAAATATCGAGATGGTGCGACAAGAAGTCGTGTTAACGGCTGCCTAAGAATGGAAAACACCAACTCCATTCCTTCGGGCTACTCCTTTCGTCTGGAGTAATGCTACTTACAGGTGCGTAACTGGTAACGGTTGGGTGCTAAGCTGTAGGGACAAAGCGGTAAAGGGTAACCCTATCCCTGTGACGCGAGCATAAATGCAATGGCATGGGTAGAATAATCAAACTATTGATAATGGTCCGTAATGTTTGAACAAGCGAAAAGGGATTGATACGCTTGAACTAAAAAGTGAGGGCTGGGGACATGAGTAGAAATTTCGACTCATGTAAGACGAACGAAAACCCCGGACTAGAGATAGACCCTAAACCATTGCGAACTGGCAATAACACGGAACTTGGTAAGCCCCATGTGCGAAACACAGGGGGTAGAGGAACAGTATAAAAAGCAAAAGGCTGTTTGTAATGAACAGTATAGTCCTTCAAAATTTGGGACGACCTGAAAGGGTGCAGACTTATACTAAAACTAATGATTGCTATAAATGTCTTATTTTATGAACAAGGAAGAAAGTGAAACTGTTGAATAAACGGACTGCGAACTTGAACGAGAAGATAGCGGCAACTTCCTGGAAAGCGATAGACTGGAAAGAAGTTGAAAAATTCGTTAATAAAATACAAACACGCATAGCAAAGGCGACTCTTGCGGGAAATAAAAAACTAGTGCGCGAACTGTCCAGAATGTTAAAACACTCACACTATGCAAAACTGTTAGCAGTAAAGAAAGTAACAACTAACAAAGGGAAGAAAACCCCTGGAATAGACTATATCATATGGGAAACCCCAGCGAAAAAATACCAAGCGGCAATAGAAATAGAAACTACAAACTATAAACCACAGCCGTTAAAGCGAGTATATATCAAAAAATCAAATGGAAAAAAAACGACCACTAGGAATACCCACAATGAAAGACCGAACAATACAATGCCTTGAAGCGCTAGCATTAGACCCTGTAATAGAAAGCAAAAGCGATAAAGTGTCCTTTGGATTTAGAAAAGGCAGAAGCTGTGCTGATGCCAGAGGACAAATATTTAGTGTGCTCTGTAGAAAAAATAGTGCTCACTGGATATTAGAGGGAGATATAAAAGCGTGCTTTGACGAAATATCGCATGAATGGCTAATAAAAAATGCGCAGATGGATAAAAGAAATCTAAAAAAGATATTAAAATCAGGCTATATCTACAAAAGAGAATTATTTCCGACAGAATCGGGAACACCACAAGGCGGATTGATAAGCCCTATATTAGCGAATCAAACACTAAACGGCTTAGAAAGTAAGCTGAAAGATTCGTTTCGAGTACAAAAGAGTACAAAGACAAAAGCATATAGCAAGCCTAAGGTAAACCTGATAAGATATTGTGATGACTTCATAATAACAGCTAAAGACCTCGAAACAGCCGAAAAAGCAAAAACAATAGTAAGCCAATATATCGGAGAGAGAGGACTAAAGTTATCAGAAGAAAAAACACTAATAACAGAAATAACTGAAGGATTTGACTTTTTGGGGTGGAATGTCCGAAAGTATAAAAACGGGAAATTACTGATTAAACCATCAAAGAAATCAATCCAAAAAGTAGTCGAAAAATTCAAGGAAATAATCAAAGAATATCAATCTGCAAGCCAAGATGTACTAATATCTAAGCTTAATCCAGTCATAACAGGCTGGAGTAACTACCACCAAGGCGCAGTATCCAAAAAAGGCGTACGCTAAAGTCGACCACATGCTTTTTATAAAATTGTGGAAATGGGCGTTAAAAAGACATCCAAATAAAGGCAAAAAATGGATAAAGGAAAAGTATTGGAAAACCGAAGGCAAAAGTCCCTGGGTATTCAAAGGTGAAGAAAAACGGCTAAAGAAAATGTCCGCTATAAAAATAATCAGACATAAAATGCTAAAGCTGGACAAAAACCCATACATAGATAAAGAATATTTCACAAGTCGAAAACTCCAGTTAGAATCAAACAAACTAACAGGTAGAGCAAAAACAATCTGGATAAAGCAAAAAGGATTATGCCCTGAATGCAACATGCTAATGGAAAATATAGACGAAAGAAAACTATACAGCATTACACCAAAAGGCGAGGTAAATACCAATACTAAAACAGAGCTAAAATTTTTGCACAAAAAATGCGTAAATAATTTCTCCAAAAGAATAACCGGCACAGCAACAATCAGCGCGTGCTTTCATTAGTTGGAGCCGTATGACGGGAAACTGTCAAGTACGGTTCTTTGACGGGAAAAGAGAGTCGAGAGACTCTCTTACCTAGTCGTCCAGGTAGTGCCATATATGGCAATGGATAAAAGAGCCTTATTTCATTGGTCTAAGATGTTCGCCACCCATTTGGAGTAAAGGCGACGATTACGAAAAACCACCTAAAACAATTGCAATTAACATATTAAAATTTGACCTGTTTGACTACGAAAACATCATAGCACTTTTCACATCAGAGAAGATAACGAAAACATTATTTTAACTGACCTGTTAAGGATTGAGTTTTTAGAAATTCCCAAAATCAAAGACAAGCCGCTTGTTTCAAGCGATAAAGTTACCCAATGGCTAAAATTCCTTTCAACACAAGTTAAGGAGGAGCTTAAAATGATTAGTAAAGAAAACCCCATGATTGAAAAAGCAGTTGGTATTCTTGAAGTTTTAAGCGGTGATGAAGCTGTTCGGATGGAAGCGTTTTATAGGGAAATGGAGATTTGTGATGAAATTTCAAGAAGAAATTCTGCTATAAGAGAAGGTAAGGAAATAGGTAGAGCGGAAGGTAAACTGGAAGGTAAACTGGAAACCGCCGCTAACCTTCTCACAATGGGTTTAACTGTTGAACAAATTCAAACAGCCACAGGCTTAACAGAAAAAGAAATAATTTCCTTGAAACAATAGTTTTCCAAAAACAGGAGACTGGCAAACAAGCCAGTCTCTTTTCTCTTTTTCCAGAATGCCTTAAACTTCGTGTAAATGGTAATAATAGCCATAAAAAGAGGTGTTAAATGCACGCAAAAAAAGTCGAATTGGTAGAAATATTATCCCAGGAATGTAGTAGTTTAGAAGATGTACATGAGCTTTTAAAAAGCCTTTTCAAAGGCACAATCGAAAAGATGTTGGAAGCAGAAATGGACGTATATCTAGGTTATGTAAAGAACAGTATCGAGGGTAGCAATAGTGGTAACAGCCGTAATGGTTACAACAGAAAAACAATTCAAACACAGCTTGGTAAAACAGAACTGAAAGTACCGCGAGACCGAAATGGAGAGTTTGAACCTAAGCTAATTGAAAAACATCAGACAAAATCTAACTCGTTGGATGTTGGAGAAACAAATAATAGCGATGTACGCCAAAGGTATGTCGACCCGTGATATAGAAGACCATCTTCGGGATATATACGGAATAGACGCGTCGGCATCACTAATAAGCCGTGTAACAGATAAAATACTGCCTGATTTAATGGAATGGCAGTCAAGGGCGCTAGATATAGCCGATTAAATTCAAAACACTAAACTTTTTCAGAAAAATGACGATATATATAATATGGCATATAGTGTAGATTTTAGAAAAAGAGCAATTGAGTTTATGGACGAAGGACATACGTACAAAGAATTGTATGAGGCATTTAAAACCCAAACTCCCATAAAAAAATGTAACTACATGCTCGAAAAGCTAACAAAAACCAGGCTAAATGCAGTAAATATAAGGAAAAATGAAGCTATAGTGATTTCACGGAAATCAATTTTGACCCATAAACTTCCAGCGGATGCTTTTTGTGTTATTAAAATCCAATCTTGTGAGTTAAAAGTTTATCTAGGATTTAAGCGACATCATCATAGAGAAAAATATCCTTGCGTAATCTGCTGTTAAAAACAGAGCAAATGCGCAAATCGGAATGAGTACGCGAAAAAGTAGGAAAAGCCTGTGCAAAAGATTCTTTTACAATGGCCATTGAAGGAACAGTAGAACGAATCGTTTTAATCCAACCAGGATACCATTTCCAAATTAAGCTACTATGCGAAAACGCGATAATCGTGGAAATTCCACTGGCAATTGTTCCCATGCAAACAAAGGACTCAATTGCACGTTTGGCTCTGTCTACACGTTCTGGGTATTCAACCTCGAGTGTTATCGCGTTTTTGCTCCAACGTTTGCGTTTTTCCAAAGCCGTTGTCCAAAAATGATATGAAAAAACGCCCATGTCGTTTTTCTGTTCATCAAAACATGTTTCAATTTTGAATCGTAGGCAATAAATGGTGATGATTTCTTCTGCACTCAACGTTAAATCGCTGCTCATTAATATCGCACGCCCTCTGGCAGTTTCAATTAAAACGAAACGCACTACGCGCATTTCAAGCGGTTCCCACATTAGGTCTAAGCACTTGTAGTTGACCTTTGTAGTTTTTCCGTAGAGCAAAAGTGTGGTTTTAGTAAAGTCACTTTTGTCTGAAAATAACGACATTAGTTTCACTTTTTCATGTTTTTTGTTTCGCCGCGCTTTCCTTTTGGGCATGGTTCGGGGTGTGTGAATGCAACACTATCATCTCTGGCGCGAGTGACGATTTCTAAGCGTCTGTTTCCGAGTTCGTCAACTACTTTATCAGCTGCCAA
>JALQSN010000938.1:0-16539 GCA_023690525.1 Holotrichia oblita
AGATAATTTACTCGAAAGTTTGCTTGATCTGATTCCAGCAGAATTTTCAGGGCTGTTTGAAAATTTTGATATTTACGCCTTGCTTGAGGGTATAGACCTTGAAGAAATATTGTTGCAAATCCCGGAAGAATTTTTGGATATTATCATAGAGATTATGGATATTATTATGAATATGGATTTTGACGATATTTCGTCACTAATTCCAGAAGAATATCTGGAAATGACTGTCGGAGAAATTATTGATATGGTTTTTGATATGATTCGTGACCTTGTAGACAACGACCCGCTAGGCATGATTGAAGACGGAAAAATTGTCATCCCAGCCGAAATTGCCGACATGATTCCTGTTATACCGGCACTTGACGCCTTTTATGTAGAGGGAATTATACTTTCGCAACAACTCATACAAACTCTGGGCATAGGTACATGGACAGTAGAAGTTCGAAACATTTATAATATAGCTTTTACTACAATAGTGATAAGCTAATATAAACTTGTAACACCCTATTTGGTTTTTACATAATATGGAATAAATCACCTTCTGATACATACATAGTCTACGGGCAACCGCAGGTTATGTTTTCAGGAGGTGTTTTTTATGACAACAATTACAAACCAGTCTTCTGTGACGGTGCTAAATTGCGGTAGAGAACACACAATAAAAAGCAATATAGTAAGTGTAAGAATTAATAGGCGAAGATGTAACCCATGCTGCTGCTGTTGCAGGTGCTGCTGCTGTTGCAGGTGCTGCTGCTGTCGCTGCTGCTGCCATTGCAGGTGCTGCTGCTGTCGCTGCAGTTGCATTTGCTGTTTGCTTCGAAATTTTTTTTGTTAACAAAAGGAGATATAAAATGAGTAAAATTAATAATACTTCGTACTTAGATGTAACAACTTGTGACGAAGAGGTTGTAACCGCTAAAAGTAATACCGTGGAGTTTGAAGTTGTAGACTTAACAATCGAAAAAACTGCAAATTGTAATTGGACAATTCCGGGCGGCACAATAACTTATTGCACAACAATAACCAACCCAAGTGAAGACGTTACTATGTTTGACGTAGTTTTCCGTGATGTTTTAGATAATAAATTGAGCTACGTCAGCGGCAGCTTTACAGTAAACGGAATACCGGCAATACCGGAGATAACAGGGCAGGAAGTCAAATATAAATTGCTTGAGATTACACCAAAACATACAGTCGTAATTTGCTTTAAAGTTCATGTAAGCTAAGGAGGATTTGCTTATGCCAACAGTTTCTGGGAATTTAAGATATGACAATAACAGAACAACAACTTATTCGGCGACTTTTCCTGGTATTGCAAATGTTCCTATTGTTTTACAGGATTTAGATTCAGGTGTGGCACTTGGTGTACTTACTGATGCAAATGGCGTTTATCAGTTTATAAACGTGCCAAGCGGAGATTATCAAATTGTAGAGCAATACGGCTTTGCATCTGCGGTTGCATCTCCGGCTGATTTTGTCAACGCTCAAATTTTGCCTATAATAAACGGTGGTATTGTTCCGCCGCTTAGTTATGTTACTGCAACTGTGCCGCCGGGGGCAACAAACTTAGATTGTACTGCTCCAAACACCCTTTTGAGAACAGTGGCAACTACAAATATTTTAAATATCAATTTTTTGAATGGACCTGTAAAATATACGCCGATAACTACAATTATGGATAGTCATGTTATTATTTCACCTATAAATCTACTGGAAGAGGCGGAGTATGGAACATTTGGTAGTTTTCCTGCCGGCACAGCGGCACGCACTTTTGCACAAACTAATCCATACCCAGGAGTAGGCACTGGATTTACTTTTACAAATTCTGTTCCGCGCGACGGATATTTTGCCATCCAAAATATAACCAGCCGTACTGCTTCCGGTTTATCTTGGTGGTCATTTGCCGACCATACCAAAGGCAATGAAATGGGCAGAATAATGGTTGTCAATGGATATAATCCAGGTGCATTATTATATGAGGAAACTGTTTCAATCAAGCCAAACACCTATTATTTATTTTCTGCATGGATTTTGAATATGATAAAAGTTGCTGGTTATGTTGATCCTGGAATCGGTGTGCAAATACTGGATAGTTCGGGCAGAATTATTGTTGATAGGACACTTGGTCAGCTAATACCTATGAACCCAAACGAACCCGAATGGGTTCAAATCGGCAGTGTGATATATTCTGACACCAACACATCATTGACTGTAAAATTTGTAAGCCAAGCGCCTGATTCTCTGGGCAATGATTATGCTATTGACGATATTATGCTAAGCGAAGTGACAATGCCCGATTTAAAGGCAGAAAAGTTAAGTAATAAGTCTTGTGCAATGATAGGCGATAAAATTGATTATACCATATCTTTCACAAACATATTTGATTATACTATAGAGAATTTAGTATTTAAAGATATTGTCCCAAATGGTTTAACATTTGTTGTCGGCAGTGTTGCAATAGACGGAATTATTTCGCCCGGTGCCAACCCAAACAACGGTTTTGCAATATGGAATCTTAGAAGCGGAGATTCGATGACAATCACTTTTAGCGCTATTGTTACTTCAATTCCTGCACCTAATCCGGCAATTAATACTGCTACGTTATCATATGATTATTCGCCTGTTGAAGGCGGTGTGCCGGTGCACCACAGCACAACCACAAACGAAGTACCGGTTTTTGTTCCTGGCGAAGATTTTCAGCAAAAAAAAACCTCTAGTTGTTCATGGACAATAAAAGGCGGCACAATCATCTATTGCACAGAAATAACAAATCCGTATGATATGGAAGTAGAAAATTCTTTGTTTAGAGATATCCTTGATACAAATTTGACTTACCTTGATGGTAGTTTTACAGTAAACGGCGTGCCACAAACTCCGGTTTATGAAAATAACAAACTGGAGTATTTGATACCGCTAATAACAGAAAGACAAACAATAACCATCTGCTTTAAAGTGATGATAAAAACTAATTAATAACAATATACAAACCCAAATGATCTCAACAAGTTTTCGGTAGGATATGTTATTGATTATGATGATACTCTTTTTAGCCGAGAGTATAGATCCAAACGGCATACAAGACGGATTATTTTCTACATTGATAGAGAAAATTGCAAAATTTGAAACCGAAACTAAATATATACAGCAAATTGAAAAAATTATTTAAAATCCAAAATCAAAAACGCTACAAAAAATTAAATTGTAATAACGATGTAATATTTTCACTTTTGCAGTTTGCTAAAAAAAAATAAAAAGATATGCAGAGTAGAACTTTGTGAAAGCGAGTTAGATGATGTAGTGGGATTTATTAAGGATATTAACTTAAAAGATAATTTAGTTGAAGTTGATTTGATTAATGAAGCAAATGAAGCAGATGGTTTTGCAACAATCGGTTTGGAAAAAATAAGTTATGTTTCTTGTGATTCGATTGATGAAAGAAGAATTGAAAGTCTTATAAAAAATCAGAATAAGTTTTAGGAACACAAGGGGACGGAGGAATGTGCTATTTCGTAAAAGAACACAAGGGAACGGAGTATTAGCAACTCCGTTTTTTTGCTAACTTGACACCCCTCAACCAAATCCCATATATTTATTTTAAAGGAGGAGACAAACTAACTAATTTTGGGGGCGAAAAGTTTAAGTACGACAACTTAGGCAATCCGACCCTTTACCGTGATACTAAGTACGACTGGAATATGGTGCGTAATCTGGTGTCAATAGATAACTGCCGTATCAAATTCAACTATGACGAAAACGGTATCCGTACCCACAAACATGAGGGTGATAATACAGTAGAATACTTCTATCAAGACGGCAAACTACTGGCAGAACGTCACACTGAGCAAATCTCAGACTTGTATTGTGGTGATGAGTTGCCAAACAGTGAACACGAGCCGGCACACTGCGGCACTGTTGAAACCAAGTATATCACCTACCTCTACGGAGTAGACGGCATATCAGGTTTCACTCTAGAACAAAACGGAGAAACAAGAAGATACTACTACCAAAAGAATACATGGGCGATATTCTAGCTATCTACGACAACTACGGTCAACAAGTAGCTTCATACACCTACGACGCATGGGGCAATCACGAGATAGAGTTTGAAGTCAATGGCATTGGTACAATCAATCCAATCAGATACAGAGGTTATTATTTTGATACTGATATCAACTTGTATTATCTCAAATCTCGCTACTACGACGCTAAAACAGGCCGTTTCATCAATATGGACGCTATCGAAATGCTTGATGAAACCAAAGCACAATCTAATGGTCTTAACTTGTACGTGTATTGTGGGAATAACCCGGTAACATACATTGATGAGAATGGCAGAAGTAAAATAGGGAATTTTTTTAAGAGGTTGTGGAGAGGGATAGTCAAGATAGCCAATTGGATAGCTGCTAATATTATTACCATAGCCTTGGCAATCGGAAGCGCTATTATGGTCGTTGGAGGTGCACTTTTATATGGGTTCACAGTCGGTATGTTTGGTATGTCCATAGTTGGTGCTGGTATAGGTTCAATCATTGGCGGAATTAGTAGTTTATCAAATGGTGGTTCTCTTTTTGCTGGATGGTTAGGTGGTGCAGTGTCTGGATTTATATCTGGACTCGCTATGGATTTTGGCGGTCTTGGCGCAGTCGCATCTGCTTTGCTAGCTGGAGTTGGTCATTTTGTGGGTTCAATTATCACTAGTGCAATAGACGGAAAGTCAATAAATTTTCGTGCTCTTGCTTTGCAAAGTATAGGAGTAGGTGCACTTGCTGGGTTATTATCGTTCATGCCAAATTTTTCGAAAATTTTGTTGAATGCAGGTTATTTTGGTAGTAGCATTGCATACAGATTCTTTGAAGACTTTTTTACAGATCATTTGCAAAAGCGTATTATCAATAGATAGATAATAGTCTTAAAAAAACGGAGTATAATACTCCGTTTTTTATTATTTTTGACTCCTATTTTGATTAGTTATCCCAATTAGCATTTGTTTTACATCAAGTATTGGACATATGCCAACCATTGAGTTAAGCAATTGCTTTCTTCTTTCGATGTACAATTCATCATTCGATGTAGAAATATATATGCGTGTTCCTTTTGATCTTGGAGACCATTTCTTTGTATATACATTGGCAACATCTTTCCATTCCATAAACTTAATTTGCTTCTTAAATAACTTTAATTCAATACCAATTTCGCTAAGATATATTTTGTAAAGTGTCAAATGGGGTGCTGCTATTATTATAATTAATGGCATAGCAAATATTATTCCTATCACTATCAACATATAGCGAACATAGAGTTGATTACCTATTATTGCAAAATAAACCGTCAATGGCACCATTACAACAATCTCCAAAGCGAGAAGTGATGCCGTAATCCCAAATAAGGATAAACCACCCCTATAAAAAACTTTTTTCATAATATAACTTCCTTTCTTTTGTCAATATTTATCATATGTATAAACATATGCCATGAGTTATTAATTTTAAATATTTCCTAAATAAATTATATCATGAATTTGATAAATCTACAACAAAAACAACAAGAACTCAACAAATGGGGACGGAGTAATTTGTTGTAAAATACGCAACGAACACAAGGGGGGCACAAGGGGACGGAGTAGTGTGCCGGAACACAAGGGAACAGAACACAAGGGAACAGAACACAAGGGGACAACACAAGGGGACGGAGTAGTGTGCTATGCAAGGTGATCATACAGTAGAATACTTCTATCAAGACGGCAAACTACTAGCAGAACGTCACACTGAGCAAATCTCAGACTTGTATTGTGGTGATGAGTTGCCAAACAGTGAACACGAGCCATCATATTGTGGCACAGTTGAAACCAAGTTTATCACTTACCTCTACGGAGTAGAAGGTATAACCGGCTTTACACTAGAACAAAACGGTGAAACCAGGAGATACTATTATCATAAAAATATACAAGGTGATATACTAGCTGTCTACAACAACTACAACAAACTTGTTGCATCATATGTCTACGATGCTTGGGGCAATGTTACTGTCAAAAATATTACAAGCGACAACATATGTGACATCAATCCGATTAGATATCGTGGTTATTACTACGATTCTGATATTGGTTTGTACTACCTCAAGTCTAGATACTATGACCCAGAGACAGGCAGGTTTGTAAATGTGGATGCAATAGAAATGCTGGATGAAACAAAAATGCAAATCAACGGATTAAATCTATATTCTTACTGTTTCAACAATCCAGTTATGGCGACTGATGAGGATGGGAATCTGCCTAAGTGGTTAAAATGGCTAATTGGTGCATTATTCATTGTTGTCGGAGCATATATGCTTAAGCGATAATTTTTCTCGTTGACTTCGGTTGTGTTCTCTGATACCAAACAAAGCCGAAAGGCAAATGTATGCAAAGGATTGCCTGTAAAGCGTTTTTATTGTATACTACAGTTGTACGATACTATTTAATATCTCGTTGTATCGCAGTGGTAACAAAAATGGGAAAAGTTAGTACAAAAGTTAGTACAAACAGTTTTTCAAATTTTTGAAAAATGCTAAAAACCACAAGATATTGTATGTTCACACAATTCTAATCACTATATATTGTATCTAAAAAGGATGACAAAATGAAGATAAATTGGTTCCCTGGGCATATGGCAAAAGCGTTACGCACCATTGAAGCTGAGCTTAAGCTTGCTGACATGGTTATTTATTGCCTTGATGCACGTGCACCAAAGAGTAGTTTGAACGAAGAATTGAAAAACGTTTTGCAAACAAGCCTTTTATTTTTGTACTCAATAAAACCGACTTGTCAGATGAAAAAACTACAAGCGAGTGGAAAAACTTTTTTGACAAAAGAGGCCAGTGCATATTGCTTGATGCAAAAAACAAACAGCACAAAAATTATTTTGTCTGCTGTGCAAAAGCTGCATAGCCAAAAACTGCAAAATCAAAAACAAAAAGGCATCAAAAAGCCTATAAGAGCAATGGTTGTAGGTATACCAAATTGCGGCAAAAGCACTGTCATCAACAATCTTGCGGCACGGCGTGCAACAGTTGTGGGAAACAAACCGGGCGTGACGCGCGGCAAACAGTGGATAAGAGTCAACGACGAATTTGAAGTGCTGGACACACCGGGCACGCTGTGGCCAAATCTGGAAAATCAAATTGTCGCCCAAAATCTTGCACTCATTGGCAGTATTAAAGATGATGTAGTTGACTTGGTTGAGCTCTTCGAGGTGCTCAAAGCCCGTATTGGACTGTCTGCGTTTGAAAACAAATATGAAGCAAGTACACTAGAAACCATAGCAAAAAAACGCGGATTGTTACAGCAAGGAGGCATAGCAGACGAGCAAAAAGCGGCAAAAGCAGTTATGGATGATTTTAGGTCTGGCAGGCTCGGTAAATTTTCTTTGGAGACGCCCAATGTTTGACAAAAAAACATGGTTAGGCGGAGAAGCAGTAGCAAAAGAATACCTGCAAAAATGCGGTCTAAAAATACTGCAAACAAACTATAAATCAAATTTTGGCGAAATTGACATTATTGCTCGTGACGGAGACTACTTTGTATTCGTCGAGGTCAAGGCAAGAGCCACGCTCAAGTTCGGCCGTCCGGCAGAAGCGGTGACAAAAACCAAACAACACAAACTGAGGCAGCTTGCAACAGCTTATCTGGTTTCCAAAAAACTATTTCCGTCACTTATGAGATTTGATGTCATTGAAGTATTGGATTTTGACAATATCAACCACATCAAAAACGCTTTTTAAAAATTTGCAAATATGTTTGTTAAAATATTGTGCGGTATGGTATAATCATCTAGCAAAGTGAAATGCTTTGTAAAAAAAAAGTTGTGCTTGACGTTGTTATTAATATAGTTTGTAAAAAAATATTATATATCTTATTTCCAAAACTTTTGACGTATCGTCAGGCATATTAAAAGGAAAAAACAAAAAAATGAGCTTTTACACGACATCTTTGCTGGCCATGAGCGGTGGTGCTGCGGCTGGTATAGGCGTTGGTATGCTTGTTTTTGGTATAGTTTGCGGCTTTTTTATTTATATACTGCTGTCAAAAGGCAAAATGCAAAAAAGCGTAAAGAACAGTCGCAAAATTATCGAAGATGCATACAACGAAGTTAAAACAATCAAAAAAGAAGCAATGCTAGAGGCAAAAGAAGAAGCGCTCAAACTGAAGGAGCAAGCAGAGAACCAAATAATATCAAAATCAACAGAGCTAGCAAAATTGGAAACCACACTGTCACTCAAGGAGGACGCACTCACCAGAGAGCAGCAAAGTCTAGAACAACTGAAAAAAAACAATGAACAAAAAAAAGACGAACTAGAAAAAGAGCGTGCCAAACTAGAAGAAATCAAAAAAGAGGCACAGGCCGCAACAAATACAATAGTTGCCAAACTAGAAGAGGTTTCTAAATTATCTAAAGAACAAGCAAAAAAAGAACTTATCGAAAAAATCACAGACGAAGCAAAAAAAGACGCAGCTAAACAAGCACGCGAAATCGAAGAAAACGCAAAAGAAGAAGCACAAAAAAAAAGCAAATGGATTATCGGTGGTGCTATACAGCGTGTTGCAGCTGAGCATACGGCAGAAGTCACCGTTTCTGTTGTTTCTATCCCAAATGACGAAGTTAAAGGCAGAATCATCGGCAGAGAAGGCAGAAATATTCGTACGCTGGAAGCAGCGACGGGTATCAGCCTTATTGTAGATGACACACCGGAGTCAATTACACTGTCAAGTTTTGACCCGTTCCGCCGCGAGGTTGCAAGAATTGCGCTGGAAAAACTTGTACAAGACGGACGTATTCACCCAACAAGAATAGAAGAAATTGTAGAAAAAACAAAAAAAGAAATGGAAACTGCGACAAAAGAAGCAGGCGAGTTGATGATAGAAAAAGCAGGCCTTGTCAATTTCCACCCAGAAATCGTCAAAACACTCGGACGGCTAAAATACCGCACAAGTTATGGACAAAATGTTTTGCAGCATAGTTTGGAAGTGTGTTTGCTTGCTGGACTTATGGCAGAAGAAATGGGTGCAAACGTTGCCATTGCAAAACGCGGTGGTTTGCTACACGACTTGGGCAAAGCGCTTGACCATGAAAACGAAGGCACACACACCAAACTTGGTGCCGAACTAGCCAAAAAATATAAAGAAAGCGATGCAGTCGTGCATTGTATCGAAGCACACCACGGCGATGTCGAATACAAATCGATTGAGGCTGTTTTGGTGCAAGCTGCTGATGCAATTAGTTCATCTAGACCGGGTGCAAGACGCGAAAGTCTGGAAAGCTACATAAAACGCTTAAGACAGCTGGAAGAGATTGCAGGCAAATTTGCCGGTGTTGAACAATCATATGCTATACAGGCAGGCCGTGAAATCCGTGTTATCGTCAAGCCAGAAGAAGTAAGCGAAGAAAACGCAATGTTCATGGCAAAAGAAATTGCAAAACAAATTGAAGACCAAATGGATTATCCGGGACAAATTAAGGTAAACATTATACGCGAGACAAGAACTACTGAATATGCAAAATAGTCGTCAGTCGTCAGATTGTAGTTTTTAGAGTAAATAGAGTATCTGTCATTGCGAGTGTTTTGCGTCAACAGCAAAACACGTGGCATAGAGAACTTGCTTCTCCGTCTTGATAGAATGTGGCTTTTTACAAAAAAAGAGAACGTCAATGGACATTTTTTTAGCAATTCCACAGGAAACGCATCGACAAAAAGTAGAAGAATACAAGCAAAAATTTTTAGCATCCGCCTGTGACGGTGGATGCTTTTATGCAAGTATATCCCAAATACCAGGTAGCAGCGGACTTGGAGATCTTGATTTTGACAGCTGGTTAAAAAAATGTCAGGATTATTCAGCCAGTGTAAATTTGCCGGATGGGATTGTACCTGCTACACAGTTTTTGGTGTTTCGCAAAGACGATCAAAAGCTTATTGGTATGGTGCAAATCAGACATGCACTAACGCCGTTTTTAGAGCGTATTGGCGGACATATTGGCTATAGTATTGTACCTGATGAGCGTGGCAAGGGCTATGGAACATATACGCTAAAACTGGCATTGGACGAATGTAAAAAACTTGGTATAAAACGCGTTAGAATGACTTGTTTAAATACAAATAAAGCAAGTTCAAAAGTTATTGAAAATTGTGGAGGCATATACGATGGTAATGCCGAGTACGACGGCGAGTATCCGCAGTTTTTTGGCAAGGTTTTTAGCCGTTATTGGATAGAGGTGTAAAATGCCAATACTTTTTCTGACGTCCACATTTTATTATTGTGACAAATCGCTTACAAGAGGTGGCGAAAATATATACACGCCGCATGTTATGCCAAATCATAACGGCTTTGTTGACAATTTGATAAAATACCTAAAGAACAAAAATAGGGCAGTTTTAATTACTACAGAGCCAGACAACTTTGAGAACAGTGATTTCAAAGTAGATATTATGAAACAATCGTTTGAAATGACAGGAATAAAATTTGACGAATTTGTTGCACTTGATAATAGGAATATAAAACAAGCAAAACAAATTTTGCGGGACGCGTCGCTTGTTATTTTGTCAGGAGGCAGACTCTTGCCACAAAATAAATTTATAAAAAAAATCAAGCTAGCCAAGTGTGTCAATACAGACGCCGTGCTGATAGGATCGAGTTCTGGCTCAATGAATATGGGCAAAGTTGCGTTTAATTTTGTCGAAGATGAACTTGGCTTAAAAGAACGCAGATTTGTCAAAGGCATTGGTTTGTACGATGAATTGATTTTTGTGCCGCATTTTGACGGAACAAAACAAATTTATCAGCTACAAGAGTTTTGTGAGATAGATGATATATGCAATAAGCACATTTTGCCGTATAGCGTTTCACGTAGCTTTATGGGATTATCTGATATGTCATACATAGTAGTTGGCAAGAACAGAAATAAAACCCTTTACGGTACTGCATATAGGATTGAAAACGAAAAAGTCACGCAAATCTCACAAATATAAAAAAATCTCTGAAAGCAATACTTTTTTAGCATCATCTATTCGCAAAATCTGTATTTTATGAATAGATGATTTTCTCAATATATTCCCCTTAGGCAGCAAAAACTCAGAAGTTTTGTCAGTATAGTTGTAGAATATAATTGCAGTTTTTAAGAAGTTCTCTTTCTTTCTTATACTCAGGCATCATTTTTGCGACTATTGACCAAAATTCTTTGCTATGATTGAGTTCATATATATGAGCCAGCTCGTGCAAAACTATATAGTCTATGGTGGCTGGCGGCAGCATAATTACTTTCCAGTTGATGCTTATCTCTCTATTAGTGTTGCACTGCCCCCATTTTGCCTTTGAATTTACCATAAAGAGTGCACCAAACGATATAGAAAATATTTTAGAAAAATATAATACGCGGCTCTCTACAAGTGCCATTGCCTGCTCTTTTAGCCATTTTTTGATGAACTCTTTTCTTTTTTGCCCATATTTCTCAGGAATTAGAAGATTTTTGCCTTCAATTTTAAGTTCTTTTAGATAATTAACGCATATTGCATCATATCCGTTGCCAAGGTATAAAAATTTGTTGTAGCTAAGCACAGGCTCGTTTGTTTGACGCTGTTTTGTTATGTTTGACTGTTTTTTCGCTATCCAGCTTTCGTGTTTGTTTACAAAAGACAAAATGTCGCTAAGCGGCATCGATTTTGGTGCTTTGATGTGCATCTGCCCGGCGTCATCTATTTTTATGCAAAGTGTTTTTCTGCTTTCTCTTAGCAAATTCAACATTCATATAGTTTAGCACATTTTTATGATATTTTCTACTATTATGCAACGCATAACACAGTCAAAATAGCTATTATGTCAAATATAATAATGATATTATTTGACAAATAATGGCGATTTTTGTATAATCATTATATGAGCGATATATTTAAATCACATATTAATGCCATAGTGTTAAAAAGTCTGGAAGACGGTCATAAATATGGGCTAGAAATAATTGACTTTATAAAACAAAAATCTAATGGCAATATCGTAATTAAGCAGCCTACATTGTATTCATCTCTTCGTCGTCTAAAAGAAGTTGGATATATTGACTCGTTTTGGAGTGACAGCGACATTGGCGGCGGTAAGCGGCATAACTTTGAACTAACGAAGTTGGGCAGAGACGAACTTAGCAATCATAAAATCAAATGGAAAGATGAAAAAGACATATTAAGCAATTATATCGACGAAACTACCACTGGTGTTTCATCTGGCGGCACACAACAGCATAAAAAGCAAGAGGAAAGCAAACCACAGCAAGAAGTAGAAGCAATTCAAGAAATACGTCAAAAAATTTTAAACGATGCAAAGGATTTGTATGATAAATCAAAACAACACAAAATTGCAAGAGAGAAATTTGAAGAAGAATACAATAAAATTCATAAAAACAAAGAAAACATTGCTGCTGATGTGGAGCAACAAAATCAAGCCAGCCCCCCTGCTCTTGATGTAATTAAAAAAAATGATGCAGTCATTTTAAAAAACCGCAATACATCAAGTTACACAGAAAACATGCATCAAGTGCCCGCAAATACTGAAAAAAAAAAAAATGACGGTGAAATAATTGAATCAACTGTTTATGCCTATGTAAACAACGAACCAGCTACAGCAGAGTCTAGTGAAATGTTCTTTAAGCTAAATGAGCAGATTAGAAAAAACCAAAAACAGATTTTAAGTCAGGAAAAAGAACTGCAAAAAGTTGAGCACAAGGCAAACACACGAGATTTTAATGTAGTATTGGCAAATTTTGATACCAGAAAAGTCAAATCAAACTATGCGCTAGGAGCCAAAACAAATCTCATTGCTATAACAGCTGTATTTTTATTTGTGATTATAAAATTTGCTATACTAATTCCCTCTTCTACACTTGCAAATATCAAAACAGGTTTTGGCTCAATTCTGCTTATTATTTATCCTTGTGTCGCCGCTGTGTTGTTTTTTAGTACATTGTTCTGGTGTTGTATGTACCCCAACTATAAAGTCAAAAAAAGCGAGCCACATACTGTGCTTCTTGGATTTTTTGTTGCACTGCTATTCTTCTGTATTGCCGGCGTAGCTATACACCTTGCATGGCCGAAAGAAATGTTTGTAGGCGGATTTAAACTTACGACTCTTATTATTCTATTTGCTTCAATTGACATTATGTTTTATTTTGCTATCAAAAAAATATTGAGACATAACAAGCATTTTGAAGGCTAGATTTTTTGCTTTTTTGTGAATTTTTTTTCTAGCCATTGCTCTATTTTTTCTTGTTTAATATACAAAATTGCCATTACGGCGATAACAGCCAAAAAAATCGCCGCCCATGCAATTAGATAATAGCCTTTAAACGGCATAAAATTGCTGCCGGAAAGATATGTCGTAATCACTACTGTAATTGGTCTTGTGATTAGTATCGTGATAATAAAAAACTTATAAGTCATTGTAGTTATGCCTGCAATCCAACACAAAATATCGTCAGGAAAAAAAGGCATCATAAAGGCAAAAGGCAAGATATATTTGCCCTTTTTTTCTATTTTTTTTCGATATTTTGTGGCTGCTTCTTTGCCCACATACCATTCTACAAATCTTTTGCCAAGAAGTTTGCCCAGCATAAACGCTAGAATTGAGCCGATAATGTTACCAATTGTACTATACACGAAACCCAAAAACGGACCAAAAATCTGTGCCCCGATAATAGTTGCGGCAAGTCCTGGAATAATAGAAAGTATTACTTGCAGAATTTGTATGGCAATAAAAATGACGACGCCCCATGCACCGCTATCCAAGACAACTTTTTTTAGCCATTCGGCGCTTTGTGCAAATGTCGACATTCCAAAACTTCGCATAATCATCATAAAACTAAAAAATAAAAAGTAACAAAAAATTGAGAGCGAAAATAGCTTGTGCATGTTGTTTTTAATAGATGCCTTTGTGATGACATAATATGCAATCATAGCCATTACAATCGCAGAGTTGATTCCGTATATGTGGACATTTTTGTGATAATAAATGTTATATATAAAAAACAGTGTCGCACCAGCCATAAGCAAGCAAAAAAAAAGCAAAAGCGGTTGTTTTGCCTTTTGCCAAAAAGTTTTTTGTTTTTTTGTCTTTTTCACATAGTTAGTATGTGTATATTGTATAAAATATCACCAAATCGAAACTAACTATTAGTCTTCTACGTTTCCAAAGTTTTGAAAACCTGTGCTGTCGTTCATTTTTTGTCTGACTTTTGCTTCGACTTCTGCAGACATTTCTTTATTTTGTGCCAGAGTCAACTTTGCATTCTCTCGTCCTTGCCCTATTTTTTCGTCATTGTAAGCAAACCATGCACCGCTCTTTTGTATGATATTGTGGGCAATGGCAAGGTCCAAAAGACATCCCTCTTGTGAAATGCCTTTGCCGTACATAATTTCAAACTCTGCGAGCCTGAACGGAGGTGCGAGCTTGTTTTTTACTACTTTGATACGAGTCTTGTTGCCTACCATGTTCTGCTCCTTCTTTGATAGTGTCCACTTTGCGGACATCGAGCCTGACAGACGCATAAAATTTAAGCGCTTTTCCACCTGCTGTTACTTCCGGGCTGCCAAACATAACGCCAATTTTTTCTCTGAGTTGGTTTATAAAAATAACTAGCGTATTACTTTTGTTGGTTATGCCTGTCATTTTTCTGAGTGCCTGGCTCATAAGCCTTGCCTGCAGCCCCAAGTGGCTATCGCCCATTTCGCCGTCGATTTCAGCTCTTGGTGTAAGTGCCGCAACGCTGTCAACTACAACGACGTCTACGCCGCCGCTGCGGACAAGTGCCTCACAAATGTCGAGTGCCTGCTCTCCGTTATCCGGTTGCGAGATGTACAGTGCGTTTAGGTCTACACCAAGATTTTTTGCATAAATTGGGTCGAGTGCGTGTTCGGCATCAATAAATGCACAAGTGCCGCCTAGCTTTTGAGCTTGTGCAATGATATGTATTGCCATTGTAGTTTTACCGCTGCTCTCCGGTCCATATATCTCGATAATTCTGCCTCGCGGCACGCCGCCTATCCCAAGCGCTGCATCAAGCGTCAGGCATCCTGTCGGTATAACGTCAACTTTTTGTTTGGCCCCCTCGCTCAATTTCATTATTGCCCCTTTGCCAAAGTTTTTTTCTATCTCAGCAAGTGCCAATTCTAAATTTTTTGCTCTTTTATCGTTTTCCACATTATTCTCCCTTAATTTTCTAATAATAGCACAAATGTTCTACATTCTGCAAACGTTTTTAACTAGTTTCCAAATTTTAGTTTTTTGAAAAAATAAAACATAGCAGTCTTTGTTGCGTAGTCTGACAGATGTACATTTGGATAATTGTACGCTTCCTTAAAAATATGAATGTTTTCCTTGTCGCCAACAACTACGTAAAAAATATGTTTGTCCTCGATGTCCTCAAAAATGCAAACACAATAATCTGTCTTGTTAGATTTAAGCGCTTCTAATGCAAGCATATACATCTGGTCGTCTTGTTTTTTAGTTTTGTCAAATTTATTTGTAAAAATTGTATTATGCGTAAAAAAATTGTGCCCCTCGCTATTTTTTTTGACAAGAGCTTTTGTCAATGCACCATATGAAAGACCGTCAATAATACTGCAGGTTTTTTTCCTCGTCTGGAGAATTTCTACAATAATGCTCGACATGGTTTGATTTTTGCTGGTAATAATAAAATCGTTGAGTGTATTTGCAATATGAACGCTCAAATCGTCTAATACAACTTTTGGTGTCTTTTGACTGTACCTGACACAAAGCTGGCTTTGCGGATATTCGTCAATGATTTTTATGTCGCAGTCATTATTAGCTAAAATTTGCTCGTCAACTTTTAGCAGTGCAAAAACTTCTTCATTCGTTAGTCCAAAAATTTGAAAAACCAAGCTATGTTTTTTTGTTTTATGTTCTATCATTGGCAATATGGCACTATCAAAAAGTGCAGTAACTTCGTCCGCTCTGTTCGGCAAAAAAAACAAGTTTTTGTCACCGTTCTGCATGACAAAGCCGCAAAAAGAACTGAGCTTATTTAACACAGCACGTGCAGTTTTAGGCATAATTGTGTGCTGCAGTTGATTTTTATTTGGCTTTGCATTTTTATAAAAAGTGCTTGTGACAAAATTTTTGGCAAATACGTTTTGTTCCAGTTCATCGTCAAAATTTTTTGCTATTTCGTTTTTAACAAAATTTGCAGCGTCATCACTGCAAAGCACAACAACAAGGTCTGAATATTCAAAGCTTGTTTTGATAATATTTTGCACCTTTTGTTTGTGGCAAACAAGCGAAAAAATGCCCAAAATATCTACATTTTGTTTAACTAAGATATTTTGTACTGTATTTTTTGCGTCATAATCCGGTATGCTATTTTTGTCAATGGATATGATTGTTGCTTTCATTTGTGACCTTTTTTTAGCTGATTACTTTTCTATTTTTTACTATCATATAAATCCCACTGAAAACTGACAGTATTGCACCAATCCATAATAGACTCATGCAAATAATTTCAAATGCCAGTC
>JALQSN010000939.1:0-16536 GCA_023690525.1 Holotrichia oblita
TATAATTATCTGATATTTGTAATTATAAATTGTTTCGTCCCCTGGACTAAACATGGTGTCATTTTAAGAATATGGGCATTTAAACGTCCGTACAGACATATTACCATCTGTTCGGATTTCTAATATTTACGTCAATACTATATATAGCGCCTGATTATTTACGTAGATCAATTATACGATCTGTCTGATATTTAATTAATTATAAAATTGTTTAGGTGTGTCCTCTAAACTGGCTACTTTATCATATAAATGTATTTACGTAAATAATGTATTCATTAACGCTATGAAACATACAATCGTCGATATCAAGCAGTTATAATTTGTTATATAAAATATTCATTGGACGTCTCGGCAATCAACACGGCCGCATTTTCGTTAACGTAGACGGCAATAACGATGGACGTTAGGGCTATCGCCTGCCATTTACGGACGTTAGATCGGCACCTGAAATAATCAGAGAATCTTTAGAATTCTCTAAAATCCATTAGATTAGGCGACATCCGCTGATCTAGCTGTATTAACCAAACTAGGCGGGAAAGTAGCCTAACGTCCGGAGCCGTCTTATATACTGACGAAAATGAACGGCCCTGTTTTAGAAACGTTTAGGGGACGTCCAAACAATTTTCGAATTACAAAATATCCAGCAGATTTACAATAGCTAGCTGATACGTAAACTAATCAGGCGTTGGCGCGCCGACGGAGTTATATTAGGCTGATTATACCCATGATAAACAATGTTTAAAGATTCCATATAAATGGTACTTGAACAAAATTGCAAACTCGCCAATAAATTTCGTTATAAATAAAAATGGCTGATCGGCGTGACTACCCACGATTATAGCGAATCTGATATAGCCGATCTTATGAACGCCAGCTGATAGAATTAAATTTATACTCAATTACTACGTGTTTGCATATAGTTTAAGTAACAAAAATTCTCAATCAGAATCTTTGAAGACGTCCTTATTACGATACGTAAATATCAGTTAACGCCTAATTCCGGTTTAATATTAATTAGGTCAATAAACAAATGTAAATAATGTATTTAATTATTTATTTACATAGTTTATTGACCTAATTAACAATAAATCATAATTGTAAATCTGCATTTGCGTATTCCGACATTTGGAGATAGTACCGAAATCTAATTAGACGAAAACGCTATATGACCAGCGTAAAATGAAATAGATTAAATCTTTAGTTTAATATAAATACAAATGGATACGTTCCGCTCGTGGTTACTAAGGATTCGTCTCCTTGTCCGATCCTTATAATATATACGCGTCCCGTGGTACGTATCGTCGGGTGAGTAGAACGCATGGCGGAGTAACCCTCTAAGTTATCGCAACCAAGAGGTGAGTTAGCTTTCTCGTCTACGAAGTGACACATGACGGCCCTTGCAGCACCCGTCTGCATATTAATCTATAAGAGATGTGTTAAGGTTAAGCGAATATGTATAGAAGGAAGCGTAAAGCTATAAGCACCCATTTTTACGTAATAGGATGTTATCTGCAATATTACACCGTGCTAGCTGTCCGTAGGTAATGAAAAGGCAGCAAGAAAGTTAGGGGCATGCAGTAGCAAAAATCATTACCTATGAACAACTTCATTAACGCTAAGGTTAAGGGTTACATACGATGCTCTAATGATCGTCAGATCCTCTATAGTCTATATCTAGCATATTGTACCTAAACGTTACATTACAACATTCCATTAACCTTATGTCTTGTTAAGAAATAGGAAAGACCATTACAGTTCATTTGGTATATCAACTTCTTATCTCTACTTAAATTGTACAGCAGGATGCAGTATTTTATTTGAACGATTGCAGTACAGACTACGATTGTCCTCAACTACTACTACTACTACTACTATCGTATAATAAATGTAGGTACCTCTAAACATCATCATATTATCCTGCGAAACACGGTCAACAAACGGCTCAGGCGGGTTGTGTTTGTGTTTTTTTCCACAACCCTCAACTTCGCATGCTATTTTCCACAGGCAAGAGTACGATTTTCCGTTAGCGTTTCCGGGCCTAGATGGAAGCTGGAGCTATCCACCGGCCATACTGATACCTCCGGCCCCCGTAGAAAATCAACAACTAATTAAGAAAATACGAATAAAGGTATACGTAACAGATTCATTGCGAACATAACCTCGAAATCTCTATAGCATAGCCAATATACGAACCGGGAGCAGGGAAGAGCTCTGCGCTCCGCCGGACGGACCAGGGTAGTGTCACTTCGCTCTTCGAAAAAGGGCGCGAAATTTCGTCAGGCATCGCGTCTGGTGTCCAGGTAAATTGGACGTATTAACACTTCCGGCGTGCCGTTCCGTGCCAGATAGTAGCGCAGGCGTGTCCTGTCGACGATACCGTTCGGGTTACGGCTATACTACACGGATTTAAAGCGTTTTTAGCATTATAAGCGATCGGTCAAGGTCATCCGAATCGGGGACACCAGACCGACGTAAACAGTCATAAGGTGAACGTATCCTCGTCCCAAAATCCGCTTGTGCTGCCCCCAGCCGTCGACTAGGCGTACTAATTTTATTCAAATAAAAATTCAATTCTATTTCGCTATACAGAGCATACAATTAAGAATTATAGCAGTTTTTCGTGCGGAATTTGTTTAAAAGTAAACTAAATCTTCGGTTTTTCATTTGAAAACGTCAAATACTCACTATAGTACTTACCTAGTTACCTTTTAATTCTCGATTTATTTCCACTTGTAGGTCAATAAACTATGTAAATAAATAATTAAATACCAATTAATTATTTAGTTTATTGACCTAATTAATATTAAAGGAATACATTGTATTAGATACGTATGGCACATATTGTGAGTTGCTGATGTATGTACGTAATCTTTAATAAGACGTCTTCCTGCAGATGACAATGCGTATTAAAACGATTAATAGATAGAATTTATTGTCTGCTATATGAATAGAATGGGAACGTTGCCGTAAAAAAAGGTTAAAACGGAATTAAACTCGATAAATAATTGAAATTATAAATTTATTAAATTCCACTACGACTGGCGCCATCTCGGGTGCGACGGCTGAAACGATGGAGGTCGGCTAGTCCTTCTCTAGATTCCTATAATTCTATGTGGTGAGTTACTCCGCTAGTCGCTAGCGAACTAATACAGCCACCGCCCCCGAGATGGCGGTAAATACGTCAGAATTTTTAATTTATAACGAAATTAGTTATTAGCGAGGTTTGCAAGTCCCGAACCGACGTATACGATTCAAATTACCATCAGTTTTTTATATGGAATCTTTTAAACACACGAAATCTTACCGTTCTTCTGTTTATCGAATAATGGTACTTTCTAATGGAGTCAATATGTAGCGCCTGAATATATCACCCCTCGGCAACCCAATATACACGACCGTGATTTAAGTTGCGTACGAAGGGGAGGATAACCATCGCATGTCTACATTTATTTATAGTTGTATTTACCCGCTAATATGTAAATCAAACACGATATATAAATATAATTCGAAGACTTTATTGAGTATATATAATATGTATACAAGGTGATAGAGCATAGGTGGTCATCATCAACGGCCAGCTGATCTGCAAAACTACTCCGACGGTTAGGCTGCTCGCGTAACGGCCTTAGCCTTAGCCGTCTTATCAGCGACGAAAATGATCGGCACCTGGCTTAGAAATAATGGTTTAGGAGAAGTCTAAACAATTCTCTCGCTAACAAAGCTTCCAGACAGGGCCGCAGTCGCAATAGCTAGCTGAACTCCGTAAACTATGCAGGCGGTGACGCGCACCTAACGTCCGCGTTAGCAGCCGTCTTATCATTGACGAAAATGAACGGCCCATGTGTTAGAAACAGTTTAGGGGACGTCCAAACAATTTTATAATTAACAAAATATCCAGACAGATCGGCAATAGCTAGCTGATCTACGTAAACTAATCAGGCGGTTAGGCGCGCCTGACGGCCGCGTTAGCCGTCTTATTATTGACGAAAATGAACGGGCCATGTGTTAGAAACAGTTTAGGGGACGTCCAAACAATTTTATAATTAACAAAATATCCAGACAGATCGGCAATAGCTAGCTGATCTACGTAAACTAATCAGGCGGTTAGGCGCGCCTGACGGCCGCGTTAGCCGTCTTATTATTGACGAAAATGAACGGGCCATGTGTTAGAAACAGTTTAGGGGACGTCCAAACAATTTTATAATTAACAAAATATCCAGACAGATCGGCAATAGCTAGCTGATCTACGTAAACTAATCAGGCGGTTAGGCGCGTCTGACGGCCGCGTTAGCCGTCTTATTATTGACGAAAATGAACGGGCCATGTGTTAGAAACAGTTTAGGGGACGTCCAAACAATTTTATAATTAACAAAATATCCAGACAGATCGGCAATAGCTAGCTGATCTACGTAAACTAATCAGGCGGTTAGGCGCGTCTGACGGCCGCGTTAGCCGTCTTATTATTGACGAAAATGAACGGGCCATGTGTTAGAAACAGTTTAGGGGACGTCCAAACAATTTTATAATTAACAAAATATCCAGACAGATCGGCAATAGCTAGCTGATCTACGTAAACTAATCAGGCGGTTAGGCGCGTCTGACGGCCGCGTTAGCCGTCTTATTATTGACGAAAATGAACGGGCCATGTGTTAGAAACAGTTTAGGGGACGTCCAAACAATTTTATAATTAACAAAATATCCAGACAGATCGGCAATAGCTAGCTGATCTACGTAAACTAATCAGGCGGTTAGGCGCGCCTTACGGCCGCGTTAGCCGTCTTATTATTGACGAAAATGAACGGGCCATGTGTTAGAAACAGTTTAGGGGACGTCCAAACAATTTTATAATTAACAAAATATCCAGACAGATCGGCAATAGCTAGCTGATCTACGTAAACTAATCAGGCGGTTAGGCGCGCCTGACGGCCGCGTTAGCCGTCTTATTATTGACGAAAATGAACGGGCCATGTGTTAGAAACAGTTTAGGGGACGTCCAAACAATTTTATAATTAACAAAATATCCAGACAGATCGGCAATAGCTAGCTGATCTACGTAAACTAATCAGGCGGTTAGGCGCGTCTGACGGCCGCGTTAGCCGTCTTATTATTGACGAAAATGAACGGGCCATGTGTTAGAAACAGTTTAGGGGACGTCCAAACAATTTTATAATTAACAAAATATCCAGACAGATCGGCAATAGCTAGCTGATCTACGTAAACTAATCAGGCGGTTAGGCGCGTCTGACGGCCGCGTTAGCCGTCTTATTATTGACGAAAATGAACGGGCCATGTGTTAGAAACAGTTTAGGGGACGTCCAAACAATTTTATAATTAACAAAATATCCAGACAGATCGGCAATAGCTAGCTGATCTACGTAAACTAATCAGGCGGTTAGGCGCGTCTGACGGCCGCGTTAGCCGTCTTATTATTGACGAAAATGAACGGGCCATGTGTTAGAAACAGTTTAGTGGACGTCCAAACAATTTTGTAATTAACAAAAAAAAGGTTTTCTCTCGCGATATCTCCGCCATTATGGGAGATAGGACCGAAATCTCTTCGGTACGACGCCGACGCTCCAAAGGACCATCAGTAACAATCTGTAACAGTTTAAAAGGAGAGTTTAAGAATTCTACAAATGCCCGACTAGTCCGCTCGTACCTACTACCATTCGTCTCCGTCCATTTCCATTCTACATATATACGGTCCCGGCAGTACCTATGACGTAGTACGTAGTAGGAAGGCAGAGTTCAACCCTCTAAGTTATCGCAACCAACCATCAAGTCTGGAAGATCGGCACTACATTCGACGCCCCTGGCGGTAGCAAGCAACGCTGTAAATTCATATTCATATCTAATAGATGTGTTAACTGCTGTCTAAGCTGATTGCAAATAAGAAGGAAGCGTAAAGCTATAAGCACCCACCTTTACGTGTGAGGATGTTATCTGCAATATTACACCGTGCTAGCTGTCCGTAGGTAATGAAAAAGGCAGCAAGAAAGTTAGGGAGCATGCAGTAGCAAAATCATTACCTATGAACAACTGAAACCAACGCTAAGGTTAAGGGTTACATACGATGCTCTAATGATGCGTCAGATCCTCTATAGTCTATATCTAGCATATTGTACCTAAACATTACATTACAACATTCACGTAAACAACTTATGTCTTGTTAAGAAATAGGAAAGACCGTACAGTTCATTTGGTATATCAACTTCTTATCTCTACTTAAATTGTACAGCAGGATGCAGTATTTTATTTGAACGATTGCAGTACAGACTACGTATTGTCCTCAACTACTACTACTACTACTACTATCGTATAATAAATGTAGGTACCTCTAAACATCATCATATTATCCTGCGAAACACGGTCAACAAACGGCTCAGGCAGGTTTGTGTTTGTGTTTTTTCCACAACCCTCAACTTCGCATGCTATTTTCACAGGCAAGGTACGATTTTCCGTTAGCGTTTCCGGGCCTAGATGGAAGCAGGGCTATCCACCGGCCATACTGATACCTCCGGCCCCTCAGAAAATCAACAACTAATTAAGAAAATACGAATAAAGGTATACGTAACAGATTCATTGCGAACATAACCTCGAAATCTCTATAGCATAGCCAATATACGAACCGGGAGCAGGGAAGAGCTCTGCGCTCCGCCGGACGGACCAGGGTAGTGTCACTTCGCTCTTCGAAAAAGGGCGCGAAATTTCGTCCGGCATCGCGCCTGGTGTCCAGGTAAATTGGACGTATTAACACTTCCGGCGTGCCGTTCCGTGCCAGATAGTAGCGCAGGCGTGTCCTGTCGACGATACCGTTCGGGTTACGGCTATACTACACGGATTTAAAGCGTTTTTAGCATTATAAGCGATCGGTCAAGGTCATCCGAATCGGGGACACCAGACCGACGTAAACAGCCATAGGTGAACGTATCCTCGTCCCAAAATCCGCTTGTGCTGCCCCCAGCCGTCGACTAGGCGTACTAATTTTATTCAAATAAAAATTCAATTCTATTTCGCTATACAGAGCATACAATTAAGAATTATAGCAGTTTTTCGTGCGGAATTTGTTTAAAAGTAAACTAAATCTTCGGTTTTTCATTTGAAAACGTCAAATACTCACTATAGTACTTACCTAGTTACCTTTTAATTCTCGATTTATTTCCACTTGTAGGTCAATAAACTATGTAAATAAATAATTAAATACCAATTAATTATTTAGTTTATTGACCTAATTAATATTAAAGGAATACATTGTATTAGATACGTATGGCACATATTGTGAGTTGCTGATGTATGTACGTAATCTTTAATAAGACGTCTTCCTGCAGATGACAATGCGTATTAAAACGATTAATAGATAGAATTTATTGTCTGCTATATGAATAGAATGGGAACGTTGCCGTAAAAAAGGTTAAAACGGAATTAAACTCGATAAATAATTGAAATTATAAATTTATTAAATTCCACTACGACTGGCGCCATCTCGGGTGCGACGGCTGAAACGATGGAGGTCGGCTAGTCCTTCTCTAGATTCCTATAATTCTATGTGGTGAGTTACTCCGCTAGTCGCTAGCGAACTAATACAGCCACCGCCCCCGAGATGGCGGTAAATACGTCAGAATTTTTAATTTATAACGAAATTAGTTATTAGCGAGGTTTGCAAGTCCCGAACCGACGTATACGATTCAAATTACCATCAGTTTTTTATATGGAATCTTTTAAACACACGAAATCTTACCGTTCTTCTGTTTATCGAATAATGGTACTTTCTAATGGAGTCAATATGTAGCGCCTGAATATATCACCCCTCGGCAACCCAATATACACGACCGTGATTTAAGTTGCGTACGAAGGGAGGATAACCATCGCATGTCTACATTTATTTATAGTTGTATTTACCCGCTAATATGTAAATCAAACACGATATATAAATATAATTCGAAGACTTTATTGAGTATATATAATATGTATACAAGGTGATAGAGCATAGGTGGTCATCATCAACGGCCAGCTGATCTGCAAAACTACTCCGACGGTTAGGCTGCTCGCGTAACGGCCTTAGCCTTAGCCGTCTTATCAGCGACGAAAATGATCGGCACCTGGCTTAGAAATAATGGTTTAGGAGAAGTCTAAACAATTCTCTCGCTAACAAAGCTTCCAGACAGGGCCGCAGTCGCAATAGCTAGCTGAACTCCGTAAACTATGCAGGCGGTGACGCGCACCTAACGTCCGCGTTAGCAGCCGTCTTATCATTGACGAAAATGAACGGCCCATGTGTTAGAAACAGTTTAGGGGACGTCCAAACAATTTTATAATTAACAAAATATCCAGACAGATCGGCAATAGCTAGCTGATCTACGTAAACTAATCAGGCGGTTAGGCGCGCCTGACGGCCGCGTTAGCCGTCTTATTATTGACGAAAATGAACGGGCCATGTGTTAGAAACAGTTTAGGGGACGTCCAAACAATTTTATAATTAACAAAATATCCAGACAGATCGGCAATAGCTAGCTGATCTACGTAAACTAATCAGGCGGTTAGGCGCGCCTGACGGCCGCGTTAGCCGTCTTATTATTGACGAAAATGAACGGGCCATGTGTTAGAAACAGTTTAGGGGACGTCCAAACAATTTTATAATTAACAAAATATCCAGACAGATCGGCAATAGCTAGCTGATCTACGTAAACTAATCAGGCGGTTAGGCGCGTCTGACGGCCGCGTTAGCCGTCTTATTATTGACGAAAATGAACGGGCCATGTGTTAGAAACAGTTTAGGGGACGTCCAAACAATTTTATAATTAACAAAATATCCAGACAGATCGGCAATAGCTAGCTGATCTACGTAAACTAATCAGGCGGTTAGGCGCGTCTGACGGCCGCGTTAGCCGTCTTATTATTGACGAAAATGAACGGGCCATGTGTTAGAAACAGTTTAGGGGACGTCCAAACAATTTTATAATTAACAAAATATCCAGACAGATCGGCAATAGCTAGCTGATCTACGTAAACTAATCAGGCGGTTAGGCGCGTCTGACGGCCGCGTTAGCCGTCTTATTATTGACGAAAATGAACGGGCCATGTGTTAGAAACAGTTTAGGGGACGTCCAAACAATTTTATAATTAACAAAATATCCAGACAGATCGGCAATAGCTAGCTGATCTACGTAAACTAATCAGGCGGTTAGGCGCGCCTGACGGCCGCGTTAGCCGTCTTATTATTGACGAAAATGAACGGGCCATGTGTTAGAAACAGTTTAGGGGACGTCCAAACAATTTTATAATTAACAAAATATCCAGACAGATCGGCAATAGCTAGCTGATCTACGTAAACTAATCAGGCGGTTAGGCGCGTCTGACGGCCGCGTTAGCCGTCTTATTATTGACGAAAATGAACGGGCCATGTGTTAGAAACAGTTTAGGGGACGTCCAAACAATTTTATAATTAACAAAATATCCAGACAGATCGGCAATAGCTAGCTGATCTACGTAAACTAATCAGGCGGTTAGGCGCGTCTGACGGCCGCGTTAGCCGTCTTATTATTGACGAAAATGAACGGGCCATGTGTTAGAAACAGTTTAGGGGACGTCCAAACAATTTTATAATTAACAAAATATCCAGACAGATCGGCAATAGCTAGCTGATCTACGTAAACTAATCAGGCGGTTAGGCGCGTCTGACGGCCGCGTTAGCCGTCTTATTATTGACGAAAATGAACGGGCCATGTGTTAGAAACAGTTTAGGGGACGTCCAAACAATTTTATAATTAACAAAATATCCAGACAGATCGGCAATAGCTAGCTGATCTACGTAAACTAATCAGGCGGTTAGGCGCGTCTGACGGCCGCGTTAGCCGTCTTATTATTGACGAAAATGAACGGGCCATGTGTTAGAAACAGTTTAGTGGACGTCCAAACAATTTTGTAATTAACAAAAAAAAGGTTTTCTCTCGCGATATCTCCGCCATTATGGGAGATAGGACCGAAATCTCTTCGGTACGACGCCGACGCTCCAAAGGACCATCAGTAACAATCTGTAACAGTTTAAAAGGAGAGTTTAAGAATTCTACAAATGCCCGACTAGTCCGCTCGTACCTACTACCATTCGTCTCCGTCCATTTCCATTCTACATATATACGGTCCCGGCAGTACCTATGACGTAGTACGTAGTAGGAAGGCAGAGTTCAACCCTCTAAGTTATCGCAACCAACCATCAAGTCTGGAAGATCGGCACTACATTCGACGCCCCTGGCGGTAGCAAGCAACGCTGTAAATTCATATTCATATCTAATAGATGTGTTAACTGCTGTCTAAGCTGATTGCAAATAAGAAGGAAGCGTAAAGCTATAAGCACCCACCTTTACGTGTGAGGATGTTATCTGCAATATTACACCGTGCTAGCTGTCCGTAGGTAATGAAAAAGGCAGCAAGAAAGTTAGGGAGCATGCAGTAGCAAAATCATTACCTATGAACAACTGAAACCAACGCTAAGGTTAAGGGTTACATACGATGCTCTAATGATGCGTCAGATCCTCTATAGTCTATATCTAGCATATTGTACCTAAACATTACATTACAACATTCACGTAAACAACTTATGTCTTGTTAAGAAATAGGAAAGACCGTACAGTTCATTTGGTATATCAACTTCTTATCTCTACTTAAATTGTACAGCAGGATGCAGTATTTTATTTGAACGATTGCAGTACAGACTACGTATTGTCCTCAACTACTACTACTACTACTACTATCGTATAATAAATGTAGGTACCTCTAAACATCATCATATTATCCTGCGAAACACGGTCAACAAACGGCTCAGGCAGGTTTGTGTTTGTGTTTTTTCCACAACCCTCAACTTCGCATGCTATTTTCACAGGCAAGGTACGATTTTCCGTTAGCGTTTCCGGGCCTAGATGGAAGCAGGGCTATCCACCGGCCATACTGATACCTCCGGCCCCTCAGAAAATCAACAACTAATTAAGAAAATACGAATAAAGGTATACGTAACAGATTCATTGCGAACATAACCTCGAAATCTCTATAGCATAGCCAATATACGAACCGGGAGCAGGGAAGAGCTCTGCGCTCCGCCGGACGGACCAGGGTAGTGTCACTTCGCTCTTCGAAAAAGGGCGCGAAATTTCGTCCGGCATCGCGCCTGGTGTCCAGGTAAATTGGACGTATTAACACTTCCGGCGTGCCGTTCCGTGCCAGATAGTAGCGCAGGCGTGTCCTGTCGACGATACCGTTCGGGTTACGGCTATACTACACGGATTTAAAGCGTTTTTAGCATTATAAGCGATCGGTCAAGGTCATCCGAATCGGGGACACCAGACCGACGTAAACAGCCATAGGTGAACGTATCCTCGTCCCAAAATCCGCTTGTGCTGCCCCCAGCCGTCGACTAGGCGTACTAATTTTATTCAAATAAAAATTCAATTCTATTTCGCTATACAGAGCATACAATTAAGAATTATAGCAGTTTTTCGTGCGGAATTTGTTTAAAAGTAAACTAAATCTTCGGTTTTTCATTTGAAAACGTCAAATACTCACTATAGTACTTACCTAGTTACCTTTTAATTCTCGATTTATTTCCACTTGTAGGTCAATAAACTATGTAAATAAATAATTAAATACCAATTAATTATTTAGTTTATTGACCTAATTAATATTAAAGGAATACATTGTATTAGATACGTATGGCACATATTGTGAGTTGCTGATGTATGTACGTAATCTTTAATAAGACGTCTTCCTGCAGATGACAATGCGTATTAAAACGATTAATAGATAGAATTTATTGTCTGCTATATGAATAGAATGGGAACGTTGCCGTAAAAAAGGTTAAAACGGAATTAAACTCGATAAATAATTGAAATTATAAATTTATTAAATTCCACTACGACTGGCGCCATCTCGGGTGCGACGGCTGAAACGATGGAGGTCGGCTAGTCCTTCTCTAGATTCCTATAATTCTATGTGGTGAGTTACTCCGCTAGTCGCTAGCGAACTAATACAGCCACCGCCCCCGAGATGGCGGTAAATACGTCAGAATTTTTAATTTATAACGAAATTAGTTATTAGCGAGGTTTGCAAGTCCCGAACCGACGTATACGATTCAAATTACCATCAGTTTTTTATATGGAATCTTTTAAACACACGAAATCTTACCGTTCTTCTGTTTATCGAATAATGGTACTTTCTAATGGAGTCAATATGTAGCGCCTGAATATATCACCCCTCGGCAACCCAATATACACGACCGTGATTTAAGTTGCGTACGAAGGGAGGATAACCATCGCATGTCTACATTTATTTATAGTTGTATTTACCCGCTAATATGTAAATCAAACACGATATATAAATATAATTCGAAGACTTTATTGAGTATATATAATATATATACAAGGTGATAGAGCATAGGTGGTCATCATCAACGGCCAGCTGATCTGCAAAACTACTCCGACGGTTAGGCTGCTCGCGTAACGGCCTTAGCCTTAGCCGTCTTATCAGCGACGAAAATGATCGGCACCTGGCTTAGAAATAATGGTTTAGGAGAAGTCTAAACAATTCTCTCGCTAACAAAGCTTCCAGACAGGGCCGCAGTCGCAATAGCTAGCTGAACTCCGTAAACTATGCAGGCGGTGACGCGCACCTAACGTCCGCGTTAGCAGCCGTCTTATCATTGACGAAAATGAACGGCCCATGTGTTAGAAACAGTTTAGGGGACGTCCAAACAATTTTATAATTAACAAAATATCCAGACAGATCGGCAATAGCTAGCTGATCTACGTAAACTAATCAGGCGGTTAGGCGCGCCTGACGGCCGCGTTAGCCGTCTTATTATTGACGAAAATGAACGGGCCATGTGTTAGAAACAGTTTAGGGGACGTCCAAACAATTTTATAATTAACAAAATATCCAGACAGATCGGCAATAGCTAGCTGATCTACGTAAACTAATCAGGCGGTTAGGCGCGCCTGACGGCCGCGTTAGCCGTCTTATTATTGACGAAAATGAACGGGCCATGTGTTAGAAACAGTTTAGGGGACGTCCAAACAATTTTATAATTAACAAAATATCCAGACAGATCGGCAATAGCTAGCTGATCTACGTAAACTAATCAGGCGGTTAGGCGCGTCTGACGGCCGCGTTAGCCGTCTTATTATTGACGAAAATGAACGGGCCATGTGTTAGAAACAGTTTAGGGGACGTCCAAACAATTTTATAATTAACAAAATATCCAGACAGATCGGCAATAGCTAGCTGATCTACGTAAACTAATCAGGCGGTTAGGCGCGCCTGACGGCCGCGTTAGCCGTCTTATTATTGACGAAAATGAACGGGCCATGTGTTAGAAACAGTTTAGGGGACGTCCAAACAATTTTATAATTAACAAAATATCCAGACAGATCGGCAATAGCTAGCTGATCTACGTAAACTAATCAGGCGGTTAGGCGCGCCTGACGGCCGCGTTAGCCGTCTTATTATTGACGAAAATGAACGGGCCATGTGTTAGAAACAGTTTAGGGGACGTCCAAACAATTTTATAATTAACAAAATATCCAGACAGATCGGCAATAGCTAGCTGATCTACGTAAACTAATCAGGCGGTTAGGCGCGCCTGACGGCCGCGTTAGCCGTCTTATTATTGACGAAAATGAACGGGCCATGTGTTAGAAACAGTTTAGGGGACGTCCAAACAATTTTATAATTAACAAAATATCCAGACAGATCGGCAATAGCTAGCTGATCTACGTAAACTAATCAGGCGGTTAGGCGCGCCTGACGGCCGCGTTAGCCGTCTTATTATTGACGAAAATGAACGGGCCATGTGTTAGAAACAGTTTAGGGGACGTCCAAACAATTTTATAATTAACAAAATATCCAGACAGATCGGCAATAGCTAGCTGATCTACGTAAACTAATCAGGCGGTTAGGCGCGTCTGACGGCCGCGTTAGCCGTCTTATTATTGACGAAAATGAACGGGCCATGTGTTAGAAACAGTTTAGGGGACGTCCAAACAATTTTATAATTAACAAAATATCCAGACAGATCGGCAATAGCTAGCTGATCTACGTAAACTAATCAGGCGGTTAGGCGCGTCTGACGGCCGCGTTAGCCGTCTTATTATTGACGAAAATGAACGGGCCATGTGTTAGAAACAGTTTAGTGGACGTCCAAACAATTTTGTAATTAACAAAAAAAAAGGTTTTCTCTCGCGATATCTCCGCCATTATGGGAGATAGGACCGAAATCTCTTCGGTACGACGCCGACGCTCCAAAGGACCATCAGTAACAATCTGTAACAGTTTAAAAGGAGAGTTTAAGAATTCTACAAATGCCCGACTAGTCCGCTCGTACCTACTACCATTCGTCTCCGTCCATTTCCATTCTACATATATACGGTCCCGGCAGTACCTATGACGTAGTACGTAGTAGGAAGGCAGAGTTCAACCCTCTAAGTTATCGCAACCAACACGTCCAACCATCAAGTCTGGAAGATCGGCACTACATTCGACGCCCCTGGCGGTAGCAAGCAACGCTGTAAATTCATATTCATATCTAATAGATGTGTTAACTGCTGTCTAAGCTGATTGCAAATAAGAAGGAAGCGTAAAGCTATAAGCACCCACCTTTACGTGTGAGGATGTTATCTGCAATATTACACCGTGCTAGCTGTCCGTAGGTAATGAAAAAGGCAGCAAGAAAGTTAGGGAGCATGCAGTAGCAAAATCATTACCTATGAACAACTGAAACCAACGCTAAGGTTAAGGGTTACATACGATGCTCTAATGATCGTCAGATCCTCTATAGTCTATATCTAGCATATTGTACCTAAACGTTACATTACAACATTCACGTAAACAACTTATGTCTTGTTAAGAAATAGGAAAGACCGTACAGTTCATTTGGTATATCAACTTCTTATCTCTACTTAAATTGTACAGCAGGATGCAGTATTTTATTTGAACGATTGCAGTACAGACTACGTATTGTCCTCAACTACTACTACTACTACTACTATATCGTATAATAAATGTAGGTACCTCTAAACATCATCATATTATCCTGCGAAACACGGTCAACAAACGGCTCAGGCAGGTTTGTGTTTGTGTTTTTTCCACAACCCTCAACTTCGCATGCTATTTTCACAGGCAAGGTACGATTTTCCGTTAGCGTTTCCGGGCCTAGATGGAAGCAGGGCTATCCACCGGCCATACTGATACCTCCGGCCCCTCAGAAAATCAACAACTAATTAAGAAAATACGAATAAAGGTATACGTAACAGATTCATTGCGAACATAACCTCGAAATCTCTATAGCATAGCCAATATACGAACCGGGAGCAGGGGAAGAGCTCTGCGCTCCGCCGGACGGACCAGGGTAGTGTCACTTCGCTCTTCGAAAAAGGGCGCGAAATTTCGTCCGGCATCGCGCCTGGTGTCCAGGTAAATTGGACGTATTAACACTTCCGGCGTGCCGTTCCGTGCCAGATAGTAGCGCAGGCGTGTCCTGTCGACGATACCGTTCGGGTTACGGCTATACTACACGGATTTAAAGCGTTTTTAGCATTATAAGCGATCGGTCAAGGTCATCCGAATCGGGGACACCAGACCGACGTAAACAGCCATAGGTGAACGTATCCTCGTCCCAAAATCCGCTTGTGCTGCCCCCAGCCGTCGACTAGGCGTACTAATTTTATTCAAATAAAAATTCAATTCTATTTCGCTATACAGAGCATACAATTAAGAATTATAGCAGTTTTTCGTGCGGAATTTGTTTAAAAGTAAACTAAATCTTCGGTTTTTCATTTGAAAACGTCAAATACTCACTATAGTACTTACCTAGTTACCTTTTAATTCTCGATTTATTTCCACTTGTAGGTCAATAAACTATGTAAATAAATAATTAAATACCAATTAATTATTTAGTTTATTGACCTAATTAATATTAAAGGAATACATTGTATTAGATACGTATGGCACATATTGTGAGTTGCTGATGTATGTACGTAATCTTTAATAAGACGTCTTCCTGCAGATGACAATGCGTATTAAAACGATTAATAGATAGAATTTATTGTCTGCTATATGAATAGAATGGGAACGTTGCCGTAAAAAAAGGTTAAAACGGAATTAAACTCGATAAATAATTGAAATTATAAATTTATTAAATTCCACTACGACTGGCGCCATCTCGGGTGCGACGGCTGAAACGATGGAGGTCGGCTAGTCCTTCTCTAGATTCCTATAATTCTATGTGGTGAGTTACTCCGCTAGTCGCTAGCGAACTAATACAGCCACCGCCCCCGAGATGGCGGTAAATACGTCAGAATTTTTAATTTATAACGAAATTAGTTATTAGCGAGGTTTGCAAGTCCCGAACCGACGTATACGATTCAAATTACCATCAGTTTTTTATATGGAATCTTTTAAACACACGAAATCTTACCGTTCTTCTGTTTATCGAATAATGGTACTTTCTAATGGAGTCAATATGTAGCGCCTGAATATATCACCCCTCGGCAACAA
>JALQSN010000940.1:0-16442 GCA_023690525.1 Holotrichia oblita
CGGCATTACCGTCTTTTCGTCCACACGCGACAGCACATTAAAAGAGTCCTCCATTCCCGCCGACCTCTCAAACATCATTTTACTCCCCTTTTTAACCATTTTGTTTACATAATTAAATTATTGGTTCAAGCCCTCCAATCGTTTTTCAGCTTGTTTCCTTGCCTTTCTTTTTTATCTTGCAATCCTCTGATAATTTTGTATAGCTGATTTTCTGAATTATCTTTAAAAATGAAAGCGGGAGTGTTTACATATCGGGTTTTCATAATGCCTAAGTCAAGGTTTTGGCAATACTTCTATATCAGCTTCAAGTCGCTTTTCGAGCCGTCGACCAGCTTCACATTGCGGAGTCGCTCCTACAAATCCACATATTTTTCTTCTTCCTCCCCTTCCCCGTCAACAACTGTCTTTACAAACCGCAAGATATTATGCGTCAGATATTCTAAACATATCGAGCGGTTGTGTAAAATAGTCAGCATGTGCAGAAGCGGCGAACCCTCTTTTATGTCCTTTGCGGGATTAGCGACGCCCAAAGCATTGTCAATAAACTCGTCACTTAGATAGTAAAACTTCCTTTAATTTTAAAAATGCGTGCTTACTGCAGAGTAGCGGGGAATTAATTCATGGCGGTTAATGTTCTATAATATTATAGCGTTTATGATCCACCATCTTTCGATGGAGGATCAATAATTGCGCCTTCGGTATAATGTTCTTCGCATATAGTTTTACACTCTGCCGCTCGTGCGGGGCCGATTTCTTCCTCGGTTAAGCAATCCTGTTGACGACATTGATCATAGACTTTAAATGCTATAATACATTCCTGCCTCAATCTCCTTGGATCAGGACGCCCTTCTCCTTCTTGAGCCTCTTGAACAGCATTAGCACGCCTCTCATCGTCACGGTCGTGAAGATGGCCCGAGGTGTTGCCAAATTCAAAAGCTGCCATAAAATAACCTCCCATGCATTTTTATTCTTTTCAGTTAGTTTCAAAATCTGTTCGTAACTTACCCTCTCGTATACATAATATGATTTTATTCAAAATAAGGTGAATTAAAAAACGTCCTCATAATATGGCATCTAAAGCTTATCTCTAAATATAATCCCCTCCCCGCCGACAGAAATAGAATAAGCTCTTTTGCCAATCCAGTACAATGCATATCGGGATTTGTTATTTAAAATTGTTTAAAGCGACACAGTATTCAATACATCAAAATGAGTATTTTTTTGTGCGTCTTTTCAAAAAAATATAATGGATTTTATTTAATCTATGCCTTATAATTATAATTAAATATCATTCGCAATAATGGCAAATTTAGTGTATAGGGCGAAGTGAACATTAGTTCGTTCAGGAGGGTATTATGAGTCTTAGTACAAAGCAACTACTGGCAATTAATGGTTTAAATTTATCCGGTATAGTAGATGAAATGGATAATAGCCGGCTTGGCGAATATTGCAAAGCATTATATACTTTTACTGAAAATTTTCCTACTCAGGAAACCGAATTAAAAAACTTCTTTAGTGCCAAGGATTACGCTGCTTTTGCTAAGGCTCTTTTAAGCATTCGGGAGATGCTTGAAAATATTTATTCAACCGACCTAGCGCGGAGCAGCAATAGACTGTTGAAGGAGCTTGACACCCAGAAATACAATATAGTAGAAGCTCATTTAATCTATTTATTGGCAGAAATATCCGAGCTTTCGATAGCAATACAAATGGCTTGGCAGAGGATTGAATCCACAGATGAACCAGTTTACAGAAATATTAATAATTGTTGAAAAGAGCGAAGCGCCTGCGGAAGACAACCTGCAAAGAAGCATATTGGCTGTCGACGACGTATCTCTTACATTAAACGCGCTAAAATTAGCTCTTGAGGGTACAAAATATAAGTTATCCGGTGTTAAGTCGGGCGCGGAAGCCTTAAAGTTCATCCGGAGTCACAAGCCGGATTTATTTGTCCTAGACATAGAAATGCCGGAAATGGACGGCTACGAGTTGGCACATAAAATTAGAGATGCCGGCCAGACGGCTCCTATTATTTTTTTAACAGGCAACGCAAGGCAGGACTACGTTTTCAAAGCAATTGAGGCAGGAGCGGCGGATTTTATTGTAAAACCGGTTAACAAGGAGAATGTGCTTGAAAAAATTAAAAAGTACTTAGGTTAATTAACCTTTCTAGAAGTTGGAGGTCGGATATGAGGCGGGTTACAACGCTATTTTTGGCACTTTTAATGACCGTCATTTCCGGATGCGGCCGGATTGATAGTACGTTGTTAGATTTACATAGCATAAAATCTTATAAAGACATTCCAGGAATAACAGAAGAGGAAACATCTGCGATTGAAGTTCTCAAACAGGAAAAAGGCAGCTTTTCTTATGGACTTCTTTTTGAAACGGAAGCGTTTAAGCAGGCGGACGGTACGTACGCAGGTTTCTCTATTCGGCTTGGGGAGTTTCTTTCCGAATTGTTCGGCATAGAATTTAAGCCGACGTTCTACGACGCTGATGGAAATCCTTAAAGCCGATATTGATAACCAAACGCTCGATTTCTCGGGCTCCTACGCTGCTGCTGCCGGTTACTATAAAACGGACCCATATCGGGACGCCTTTTGCGAATTTATACTCTTAAAGGCTCCCAAGAATTATTATCTGAATATGATGTCAACGGGCTTAGGATAGGTTTTTTAGAGGACACGGCTGACGTAGAGTTTATTATGACTCATTACCCTGAATTGTCCTTTAAAACAGTTAGCTTATCAAATTACAACAACGCCGTGGAAATGCTGAAATTAGGCTCGATAGACGCATTTGTTATGTCGGGTGAAATTGACTCCAACTATCAGTATTACGATTTTATCCGATTCAAAGACTTTTTTTCTCTTGCATATACGCCTGTTTCAATAGCCACAGCCAACCCTAGTTTGGAGCCTATAATATCCGTAATCAATAAATACCTTGCCAGCGGCGGAAGCGATAAGCTATTTGAACTATCCCTTGAAGGCAGGCGCGACTACTCGAGATACAAGCTGCACAATTCTTTTACTGCTGAAGAAAAGGCCTATTTGAACGATCTCGCGGCACGGGGTGCCAAAATAGACATTGGTATTCAGCATGACGTCTATCCTGTCAGCTTTTACAACGAAACAGAAGGGAAATTTGGGGGAATTGTAATTGACATTCTCTCGGAAATAAGCAAACTCACGGATATTGAGTTTGAGCCTATTACAACGTCGACAGATACTCCTTTGTCAGAAATCCTTGCTAAATTAAAAGCGGGGGAAATATCCATGATGACGCAATTATTATATTCCGATTCAAGAAAAAACGATTACCTTTGGAACAGCAGCCCGTATCATACCACTAACTACGCCTTGCTGTCAGGAGCAGATTTTCCAAATTTGGAAACCTATCAGGTTTATTACGCGAAGGTTGGAACAATCAATAAATCGGCTCATGAAGAAATGTTCAACAAGTGGTTTCCCAACCACATAAACCGTATAACCTACAGCACCACATCCGAGGGTTTTGACGCGTTGGAAAACGGTGAAATTGATTTACTAATGCTGTGTGAAAACATGCTGCTCACACTGTCAAATTACCGTGAAAAGCCCGGTTTTAAAGTTAATGTCAATTTTAATAAAAAATTGGACTCATTCTTCGGATATAGTAAAAATGAAGAAATATTACGCTCTATTGTGGATAAAGCATTGGTCTATGTTGATACCGATAAGATTTCGGACGATTGGTTAACACGGAGCTTTGACTACTCCCACAAGATGGCCCGAATGCAGACTATGTACCTCTCCATATTTCGTTCGCCGCCCTTATAATGCTTGTGTTTATGTTTTTCCTGTTCTATAAGAATAAGCGATTGGATAAAAAACTTATTGAACGTACCACTACGCTTGCGACTATTTACTCGTCCATACCTGACTTAGTGTATTCAAAAGGCATGGACTCCTCTTATACAAGCTGCAACCCAAGCTTTGCAAAATACGCGGGGGTATCCGAGGCCGAGCTAGTCGGAAAAAAGGACGAGGAAGTCTTTAAGGCATACGGTCTTGAAGCGGCAGGTCTCAATGCGGAAGCGGATGAAAGAGTGATGATTAATTGCAAGCCTGAGCGAAATAGGAGGAAACCATCATCTATCCGGATGGCACGCGCAGATTCTTGGAAATTGTTAGAACACCGTTAATTGAAAACGGGAAAACAGTCGGCGTTCTAGGTGTAGCCAGAGATATTACCGAACGCAAGGAGATGGAAACCCAGCTTCATAGGGCTCTTACTTCCGCCCAAACTACGTATGTAATGTTCGAAAGTATTATCAACACGGCACAGATTGCCTTTGTTATGGCAACAGATAATATAATAACACAAGTCAATGAATATAGTAAATATTTTATGGGAATGAATGTCGGCGATAATATTCAGTCTTTTTATACAGATTCCATACAGCACGACAATATTATGAAGAACTTGAGCAATACCAAATGATACCCAACATCATAGTAGGGTTCAATATGCCGGACAGCGGAAGCCACCGCTTTCTTTCGACTTTCTCGGAATTTCAGTACGGGCAGGATAAGGCTTTTATTGTGTGGGCAATTGATATAGAAGAAGCCGAACTTAAAAACGACCGGCTTCGCATCATGCAGGAGAGTGTGCAGACTGTGTTGGATAACCTACCCGTGCCGGTTCGATATTTGACAATGGAAACAACAGAAATAGTTTATGCTAACAACAGTTTATTAGAGTTGCTTGAGTATGATTCGCCAGACGAGCTCTGCGGATTAAAAATGCAGGAGACGCTGCCGGATATACAAAGCGATGAAACAACAGCTTCCGAGCTTGTATATAAAATTAGGGATGCGGTGGCGGCAAATCCTGTTTCTATTGAAGTGGAGTACCGCACAAAAACAGGTAAAATCTTAGAGGCGCTTGTTGTTTGCCGCCTAATCGACTACAAAGGCAAACTGTCCGCTATCGGCATTATAAAAGACCTTACGGAGGAAAGGGAACGGGCGCGGATACTGCTTAATGCCGTGGAACGGGAAAAGGAAGCGAATCAATCTAAGAGCCGGTTTTTGGCAAACATGTCCCACGAAATCCGCACGCCCATGAACGCAATAATTGGCATGTCGGAGCTTTTGATGAACGAACAGTTAACCAGCCGTCAGCAGGGCTATGTAAACGATATAAACATATCATCGCACGCTCTATTGTCCATTATCAACGATATTTTGGATTTATCTAAAATAGAAGCGGGAAAATTGGAGCTTAGCCCGGTTGATTATGATTTCCATATATTTATAGATAACATATGCTCAATGTTTCAGTTTATAGTACAGAAAAAAGACATTGAATTTAGGTTTGAGATCAATGGGATACTGCCGAAATGTTTATTTGGCGATGATGTCAGGCTCAGACAGGTGCTGACGAATATCTGCGGAAACGCCGTTAAATTTACCAGCAAGGGTTCTATAGGTCTTAAGATAACCGTTGAAGATAAAGTTCTTACATTTGAGATATCGGATACAGGAATTGGAATCAGTAAAGAAGATTTGCCCAAGCTGTTTCAGGCCTTTGTGCAGGCCGATACGCAAAAAAACAGGAATATTAAAGGCACGGGATTAGGGCTTTCTATCAGTAAAGCCTTTGTTGAAATGATGGGCGGAACAATATCGGCAGACAGTGTGTATGGACATGGAACGGTTTTCACTGTTACTATCCCAAAGGTCATCGGAGATGAAAGTTCAATCATGTGCCAAGAGCAAGGGGAAGAAACTCAACCCTTTTTTGCGCCGTCCGCTAAGGTGTTGGTGGTTGACGATAACGAGCTTAACCTTAAGGTTGCCTCGGGATTACTTAATATGTATAAAATAAATGCCGAAACGGTGTTGTCCGGCAGAGAAGCAATAGACCTAATCAAAGAAACAGACTATGATATTGTTTTTATGGATCAGATGATGCCGGGGATGGATGGAATTGAGACAACAAGCGAGATTAGAAAACTAGGCGGGAAGTACAAACGGATGACAATCATCGCGCTGACGGCAAACGCAGTTCGCGGCGCGAAGGAGATGTTTATAGCTAATGAGTTTGACGGATTTATTTCAAAACCAATTAATTTAGATGAATTGGTCGGCATACTCAGGGAGTGGATTCCGCGTAAAAAAATAGAAATACAATGCGAAACAACGCCACAGGAAAAAGCTAACGAAAATAATACAAGCTTTTGGGATTCTATTAAAAAAATAAACGGTATCAATGCGGATATTGGGTTGAGCCGTGTTTCCGGAATGGAGGCTATGTATTTCGAAACACTGAAGCTTTTTGTAAAAACACTTTTAACTGAGTGTAGTAAAATGGAAGGATTTTTGAATAATAAAGATTTACGTAATCTTGCCATTTCGGTACATGGAATGAAATCCTCTCTTTCCACAATCGGTGCAATGGAGCTTTCAGAAACTGCTTTTATACTGGAAACAGCTTCTAAAAACGAGGAACTGGATTACTGCGAGGATTATTTGCCTTCGTTTATGAAAAATCTTCGTTCTTTGCATAGTCAGCTGTTGGCAATAATGCCTGAAGAGGAGGTTGAAGCCGCGCGGCCTGTAGGTGATACGGTGTATTTACAGGATTGCGTGCAGGAGGCTATTAACGCCTTGAATGATTTTGAAGGTGATTTAGCTATGGAAGAGGTGCGCAAATTGATAAAGTATGATTTTGGTGTACATATCAACCAGCTGTTGAAAGGCTCAATAAATGCGATTAACGAATTTGAGTTTCAATCGGCGATTAGTCTTTTGAGTGAAATTAATGCGACTTATAGTTAATCAACTTGAGAACGATTGGCAAAAAATTCCCGCAACGGCGGGTCTGTTGGGCGGAATTTTTGCCGAATGTCGTCGGTGTAGTTTCATTGCATAAAGAGAAGTTTGCTCGAAAATCCACCAATAGCGAGACACTAAACAGGTTCTTAATCTAAAAGAAGCTGATAAGCCTTCCGTTCTCCGTTTGGTGCAGCGTATTATAAAATCTCATCTTGTGGATATTGGCTTCGAAGTAACCGTCGCAAACAACGGGAGAGAATGCGTAGATATCGTTTCTGCGGGCATCAAAAATGGCAAAAGCCCTTTCGGCCTGATATTCATGGACATATATATGCCTGAAATGGGCGGGATTGAAGCGGCGGATGCCCTTACGAGCATCGGATATAAGACTCCGATAGCTGCTTTAACGGCAAATACTGAGATTAGCGACATAGAAATGCACAAAGCGCACAACATGCTAAATTCTCTGAAAAAGCCTGTTATACGTGAAGAATTGTGGTCTTTCATGTGTAAATATTTCACGCCTCTGGGTTTTGAGGCTGAAAGCAAAAATGATGATGATAAAGACGAAAAACGTAATCGTTTACTGACCGGTTTTGTGAAAAGAAATCAAACTACATTTGCCGATATAAAAAATGCAATAGAATCAGGCGACATAAAGCTCGCTCACAGGCTGGCGCACACTGTGAAAGGCTTAGCAGGACTGATGGGTAAAGCAGAACTTCAGGAAGCTTCGCGCGTTGTAGAATATTCACTTTCGGAAGGCATCATGGAACATATAGACGATCAGGTGGAGGCGCTCGGGCATGAATTACAATCGGTGCTTGACGAGCTTACTCCATTACTTGACGAGCCAAAAGCACAGTCGCCAGCCAATATGTCTTTTGATAAGGCTAAAGCAGAAGCATTATTCGAGAAACTAGAGTCACTTCTTCGCGAGGATAATGCAAAGTGCAGGGAATTGACAAGCGAGCTACGGGGAATACCAGGAACCGTTGAATTAATAGAACAAATAGAAGACTACGAATTTGAAAGGGCGCTTGAGCTTCTTATTGACTTAAAGGGAACGTTGGGAGGAAAATAATATGACTAACCGGATATTAGTTGTGGACGATGAAATAAGCAACATTGACGCTTTATTCGACATACTAAGCCCGATGTATGAGATCATTGTCGCAAAAAACGGAGGTTCCGCCATTACGAGAGCGGAGAAACATAAGCCTGACCTTATTTTGCTTGACGTTATAATGCCCGATATGACAGGCTTTGAGGTAGTTACCAAGCTAAAAAATTCGAGCCTTACACAAAAAATCCCGATTATTTTTATTACTGGACTTAATGATACTAAAAGCGAGGAAAAGGGACTTCTTCTCGGCGCGGTTGATTATATTACAAAACCATTTAACGGCTCGATAGTGAAGGCGAGGGTAAAGACACATTTGCAGATTGTGGAGTACATCAGCACAATCGAAAATTTGTGCAAGATAGACGCGCTTACAAACATAGCCAATAAACGGTATCTTGACAGTCAGTTGCAGATTGAATGGGAACGTGCGGCAAGAGAAGCAAGGCCTATTGGTTTTATAATGATTGATATTGACCATTTCAAGAACTATAATGATACTTACGGCCATCCCCAGGGGGATACGCTGCTAAAGTCTGCCGCTGCAGTATTTAAGAATTCGCTGTTGCGTTCCGCTGATCTTGTTGCCAGATGGGGCGGAGAGGAGTTTGCGGTATTGCTTCCCAATACCAATATGAGCGGGGCGATAGAAGTAGCCGAGCGCATAAGGGAAAATCTTGAACAGATGGAAGTTCCTTGCGTTGACGGCACGATTACTAAAGTGACCATCAGTCTCGGCGTGAATTCTATAAATCGGGTGGTCCGAGAAAACGACAGCCTTGAAGATTTTATTGCCGCTGCGGATAAAGCGTTATACATTGCTAAAAATTCTGGCAGGAATCAGGTACGCTCAACGGAGGGATTGGATGAGTAGGTTTTTTGCCAATCTGCGTATGGATAAAAAGCTGATGCTTGAATTTCTACTTGTGTTTGCAGCGTTTCTTACAATGGTACTTATTGGCAGTTTATACGGTTCGTATATAGTTAATAAGAATGTGAGCTCATACGGCAATGAAGTCATGAACTCGTCGACAGAAACAATAAAGGCATATCTGGACGAATAAAAAACAACTTTAGACGATGTGGCTTTCTCCATAGAAGAACTGAAGAATGACGATGCGGATATAGATGAAATAAATGCTAATCTTGCCTCATGGACTGGCTGGATTTTGGGAAGGAATATCGAATATGAATCCTTTCCTGTCAATCTATTGTGTTGTGGATGGCAAGATGATTGATGGCCAGTATGCAGAGCCGCCCGAAGGTTACATACCGCAGTCGCGCCCTTGGTACATCGGGGCCTTAGAAAAAGGCGGTGGGACTCATTACTGTGATCCTTATCAGGACGTGCGGACAGGCGAAACGATTCTCACGGTTTCAAAACTGTTGCTTGATAAAAATGGTGATCCTTTTGGGGTGATTGCTCTTGATGTGTTTATAACCACCACATCTGAATTTGCCAGGGAATTGAAGCTCATGAACAGCGGTTACGGAATGCTGCTGGACAGCAACAGGGTGATTGTTATCCATCCCGATGACAATCTCATCGGTATGAAATTAGAGGAATTGAATAACGGGCAGGGAGGGTACTGGAAATAGCTGGCCGACTCGCCATTGGAAATGATGTATCGGCATTCACATATACAAATTACTTCGGAGAGAAAAGCGTAGCTTTTTTCAGGGAGTTGTTTAACGGCTGGTATATTGGTGTTGTATCTCCAAGTAATGCTTATTACAACGATGTCTTTGCCATGATGACACTATTGTCGGTTATTGGCTTTGTTCTTATGCTTTTACTTTGCTTTGTTCTGGCATATTTGCACATTGAAAAGAACCGTTCGGATGAAGCAAATAGAATAAAATCATCTTTTTTGGCGAATATGTCACATGAAATACGTACACCTATGAACGCTATTATAGGTATGACAGAACTCCTGTTAAACGAAAATCTGAGCGACCGTCAACAGGGCTATGTAAAGGATATAAAACATCATCCTATTCACTTTTGACTATTATTAACGATGTTTTGGATCTTTCAAAAATAGAGTCGGGGAAGCTGGAGCTTGCTCCCGTTGATTATGATTTTCGTTTGTTTATAGATAATATTTGCTCTATGTTCAGATTTGTAACTCAAAAGAAAGACCTTGAATTTAAATTTGAAAAAGAAGGCGACATGCCAAAATGCTTATTTGGTGACGATGTCCGGCTCAGGCAGGTGTTGACTAATATATGCGGAAACGCTGTTAAGTTTACTAATAATGGCTTTGTCCGTATGAAGGTAATCGTAAAGAAAGAAACACTGGTATTTGAAATGGAAGATACCGGGATGGGTATTCGAAAAGAAGATGTACCAAAACTGTTTGACCGTTTATGCAAATTGAAACGAAAAAAAACAGAAATATCGTGGGTACAGGGTTAGGTCTTCCCATAAGCAAATCCTTTGTTGAAATGATGGGCGGCGAAATATCGGTTGAAAGTGTTTTGGGGCAGGGAACGATTTTTACTATTGAGATTCCGAAAGTAATAGGCGATGAAAACGCGATTACTTATGATAATAAAAAAAGTAGGGAATCCTTTTCTGCGCCAACAGCAAATATATTGATTGTCGACGATACTGAATTGAATCTCGTTGTGGCATCAGGATTGCTGAATCTGTATCAAAATCAAAACGACTACGGCGCAGTCCGGAAGGGAAGCGATTGACTTGATCAAAGAAAACGATTATGACCTTGTGTTTATGGATCATATGATGCCGGAAATGGATGGAATTGAAACTACGCAGGAAATTAGAAAGCTTGGCGGCAAATATAAAAAGCTTATTATTGTGGCACTAACTGCAAACACAATACAGGGTGCAAAAGAGATGTTTCTGTCAAGCGGTTTTGACGGTTTTATTTCAAAGCCGATTAATACTGATGAATTAATTGCAATTCTCAAAACGATGCTGCCAATGGAAAAAATTGGGAGGGGGCAGACGGAGCCGCCCGAGATAGAAGTCAGCGTGTCTGAGGACAGTTATATAGAATCTGTAAAAAAAATAAGTGGTTTAGATACTGAAGCAGGTCTGAATTACGTTTCAGGAATGGAAGATGTGTATAGAGAAGCCATTGAGCTTTTCAACAAAAAGCTTTTACATCGAGGTGTGAGAAGATGGATGGGTTTTTATGTGAAAAAGACTTGAAAAACCTTGCAATTTCAGTACATAGTATGAAATCTTCTCTTGCTGTTTTAGGAGCGAAGGAGAGCAGAAACGGCTTTTGAATTGGAAAAAGCGTCCAAAGGCGAAAACTTACAGTATTGCGAACAGTATTTTCCCGTGTTTTTTGCGAGCCTTCGCACTTTGCATGAGCAGCTATCAGCAGTAGGTGTTGATAGTGAAGCCGCCCGCCTACCTGAGTGGTAACGACGAGCTTTTAAGAGATAGTATAAAAATGATATTAAAATTCGCCGATGATTTTGACGGAGATTCGGCTGATGAAGTGTTAAGCAAATTAATGGAAAGTGATTTCGGGCAAGAAGCCAATAATGCGCTAATGAGGGCTAAAAACGCGCTTCTGGATTTTGATTTTATGGCCGTCGTTGATATCCTAACGGAAATTCACGTTGGAAATAGTAAATAATGTGTGAAGAATAGCTTTAGCTATTTTTTACATACCGCATTTATGCTGCCGCGAGCGGCGGCATATCAAAGGAGTGAAGCACATGGACTACGAGGTCAAGAATATACTGGCTGTTGATGACAATACCTTAAACCTTACCATGATAAAAGGAATTTTGGCCAGCCAGTACAAAGTGTACCCCGTAAGTTCAGGAGCAACGGCACTCAAATTTCTTGAAAAGCAAAGCTTTTGGAAAATTGATAATAACTATAAAGTTAAAGTTGATAAGGACTTGGTATGAATAATGTAACAAAATGCTAATGAAGGTGTTATAAAAATAAAGTTGTCTTTACAAAGTTACGGCAGATGTAGCACCTTTGTAAAGACAACTTTTATTATTAGCTGTTTTTTTGTTGTATCTCCGAATATTATTTTAATAAAATTACGTTTACCATATAAAACTCTAACAATGTATATATTTTCGTTCTCGTATCTATAAAACGCCATATAATTTCCGCATACTAAAAAACGGTAATCTGTTTCTACTTCCGCAATTGACGATAACAAAAGCACCTATATAGGGTTTACTGAAAAACGAAAATCCGCATAAACATTTAAAAATCTCTAAAATATGGTATAATAAAAATAATAAATCGCTGAAACAAATCATTTTGGGGGTAATGAAATGTATCGCAGAACTGATTTCAACCAATTATCTTTATTTGAAAACAACATGGATTTCAACGTGAATTTGAATCCTGAAAACCGATGGGTTAAAGTTTGCTGAAATAATTCCGTGGGACTAAATCAACGAACATTATGTAAGCATTATGTGCGATGATAATGGTCGCGGCGGAAATCACTTCGCGTATTGCATTTGGTGCGATTTGTGCAAAAGAAATTTTACACGTAACTGATGAAGGAATCCTCGAAGCCATTGTCGAAAATGTGTACTTACTTAAATATTTTTTAGGACTAAGGAAATGTTAATAAATAAACATGACAAATGTAACGAAATATGTTATACTTGATTTATGAAAACAATAGACATATATGGAATAGAAATGCACAAAAAACAATGTTGCCGATATTGAATGAATATCAAAGAAGAATATTTCTTTCAACATTAGCAAAAACAATAGGATATGGCGGAATAAGTCTAGTAAGTCGATTATCGGGAGTATCACGTCAAACACTAACGGAGGGTATAAAAAGAACTTGATAATTCCCGAATCGGAAATACTTGAAACAGGACGTTACAGAAAAATGGGCGGGGGCGAAAATCTATATGGGAACACCGCCCTGAGATTTTTGACGAGCTAAAAAAATTAGTCGAACACCACACCAAAGGCAACCCTATGCGGCTTTTTACACACAAATAAAAGTCAGCGAGAGTTAGCGAAAGCATTGACTGAGTCTGGCTATAAAGTCAGCAAAGAAACTGTTAGAAAAATGTTAAAAATGCTTGGATATGGATTACAAGCCAATAAAAAAACACTGACCGTTACACCGTCGCACCCCGACCGCGATGCCCAATTTGAACATATAAATGACGAAACACTAAAAGCTCTTTCGGAAAATTGTCCTGTAATTTCGATTGATGCCAAAAAGAAAGAAAAAGATAGGAAATTTCAAGAATAACGGGCAAACATATCAGCCACATAAGAAACCGATTGAAGTTCTTGACCATGATTTTCCGATTCCTAAACTCGGAAAAGCCACTCCATACGGAATTTACAATACATTCAAGAATCAAGGTTTTGTTAATGTGGGTTTGAGTGCTGACACTGCGGCTTTCGCTGTTGAATCAATTAGAACGCTGGTGGTATGCCGAAGGTATAGACGAATATCAAAATGCAAACCGAATCGTAATTACATCTGACTGCGGTGGCAGTAACGGCAACAGAAATCGTCTGTGGAAATTTGAACTTCAAAATTTCGCAAATGAAATTGGCAAGGATATTCAAGTTTTACATTACCCTCCCGGAACAAGCAAGTGGAATAAAATTGAACATCGAATGTTTTGCTTTTATCAGTAAAAATTGGCAAGGCATTCCGTTGATAAGTGTTGCGCTTATTATCAGTCTGATTGGTGCAACCAAAACCAATAAAAAGGCCTTGCTATTAATTGTGTTTTTAGATGAAAACACTTATGAAAAAAGGTATCGTTGTTTTCGATAATGATTTCGATTCTATTAACATCATAAACGATGAATTTCACGGAGAGTGGAATTATAAAATCTGCTGTTATTCTTAATTTGTAACTTGTCATGTTTATTTATTGGCATTTCCTTATACAAATTCGCACACGAAAATTTATGCCGCATCTTGTACCGCTTCTTTGAATTTATTAAAGTATAATGGTATAGTAAAACCAGACAAACAAATTGAAATTCTTAATGTGTGGTGATGTATAATAAAATCGGAAAAACCGAAGAAAAGAGGTCACCGCAATGAAAAAGAGAAAAGAATACACCCCGGAATATAAAACAAGAATAGTAGTAGAAATATTGCGAGAAGAAAGTACAATAAGCGAGATTGCTTCACGCGAAGGGGTTAATACGAATCAACTCAGCAATTGGAAACGAGAATTTTTAGGAAACGCAACAAGGGCATTTACGCAAAGTCGAGATGAAAAGGAAGCGGAACGCAAAGTAAAAGAAAATGCAGGAAAGAGAACATGAATATCAGGCGAAAGTCGGTCAGCTCACGCTGGAGGTCGACTTTCTCAAAAAAAAATATGAGCAAGTATAATGTACCCATAGAACAAGACACGAATTTGAAAAAACAAATGACTTCTGATATAATAAAAAAAGGAGTCGATTTAAATGAAAAACAGAAAATTTACTGCGGAGTACAAAGCAAAAATAATTATGGAGATAATAGAAGGAGAAAACAGTGTATCGCAAATAGCGAGCCGTGAAGAAATAAATCCAAAAGCAAATCCATAATTGGAAACGAGAATTTTGTGATAATGCAGCAAAAGCATTTTCTGGAAACAGAGTTGAGAAAGAAGCAGTAAAACTCGAAAAACAAAGGATAGCAGAAAAAGAACGTCTTGAAAAAAAGTCGGTCAGCTCGTCATTGAAAATGACTGGCTCAAAAAAATCTTCTGAATTGCTTGGAATCGGATGGGAAGAAAAGTCTGGTTTCAAGGAGTGAAAAAATCAGCGTAAAAAGGCAATGCGAGTTGCTTGGAATGAATCGAACAAGTACATATTATGAGCCGAAACAACCGTCTGCCATGCAGATTGGGTATGAAGAATTAATCAAAGCAAGAATTGATTTTTGGCATACTCAATTGCCATATATCGGTGTTCGGAAATTTAGAGCACTTCTCTGCAGCGAAGAAAAAATCAACATCGGACGCAAGTTGGTTAAACGTTATATGGAAGAAATGGGTATAAAGCGATTTATCCGAAACCGAATTTATCTAAGCCGGATAAATTGCATAAAAATTTTCCCTATCTCTTAAAAAATAAAAAATATTTGGTTTCCGAATCAAGTTTGGGCGATTGATATAACATATATAAAAATGGGGAAATCACATATGTATTTAACAGCAATAATTGATTGGTATAGCCGCTTCATTGTCGGGTATGCACTATCTGATACGCTCGAAACCGCTCCCGTTTTAGAAGCCGTAAAAATGGCAATTGAAAAATATGGAATACCGGCGATAATTAATTCTGACCAAGGCTCGCAGTTCACAAGTGACGATTATATAAGTCATTTAGCGGTCAACAAAATCCGCCAAAGTATGGATGGCAAAGCACGCTGGGTTGACAACGTCATCATCGAGCGGTGGTTTCGTTCGCTCAAATGTGAAAATATTTATATCAATGAATATGCAAATCCAAAGTCGCTGCGTCAAGGAATATCTGCTTATATCATTGAGTACAACACACAACGTCCGCACGAAGCTTTTGAATATAAATATCCGATTGATGTGTATAATTCAGTATTTAAAACGGTGGCGTAAAAATTCAACGAGTAGAGTGACGCTTTTTCATAATAATATTTCACCTCAATGGCTAGAGCAAATTTGTCAACTTTCGCTGCTAATCCTTTCTTTCCTAAAAAAAAGAAAAACAAAAGAAAAACTATATATAATACACAATAATATTAATAGTCATTAGGAATTTTTAAAATATGTCTTGACAAGGAGGACATTATAGATTGAAAGCAACAACTTTCCACAAAGACACTGATTTGCTAGATTTAGACGTAAAACTTGTTGTGTATCACGCTCGGAGAAGATGGTTGACTTAACAGTTGGTCTTTATGCAAATTATCATGTAAATTAAAAAAATTGACTATGAGTATTTTCTTGATGGTATAATTATTTAGTCAACACTCCCATTATATCTTTATTTATGGAAAAATCTAATATTTAATCTACTACATAATAGCCATTTTTATGCGTTTTTCGTGATAATATTAAATAAAACTATTGACAAATTTATTATTATCTGATATAATATAAACGTTGTACATGCGAGGGGTGGTGGAATGGGCAGACACGCTACTTTGAGGTGGTAGTGCGGGTTTCCGTATGTGGGTTCAAGTCCCATCTCTCGCACCAGTATAAAACCGCTTGGACATTGAGTTTGAGCGGTTTTTAATTTATAATAATAATGATTGTATTTTCTTAAAAATACGCTGACAACTTTTTGACAACTTTTGTACTTATTTATTTTAAAAATTATAACTTTTTATTCTAGGTTTAATAGCATTCGTAATTCTTCTGCGTTCTGATGTGCGTATCGTATCTTTAGCTTTTCTGAATTCCTAGCATTGGCAATTGCTAAATCTGAATCGTCCTACGCATTGGCAATTGCTATTAAATTTAATTATCGCCCCTAGGTATGTCGGAATATCAACAGTTCTTTC
>JALQSN010000941.1:0-16411 GCA_023690525.1 Holotrichia oblita
CAAGCCTAAGAAGAGGCGGTCCTCATTTTACTGAATGGACAAAAGCTATTAACGGCTTTGAGGTAACCTTTGAATATTATATAATACCGCATTGTGAACGTATTCATACTAAGGACCCCTGCCAGCAAACACTGACAGATGCACACTTAATCAATATGTATTTTAATAAAGACGGAATAGAATACGCAATAAATCTAAGCTTAAAAGTTTAGCTAATGACATAACAATTAAGTTGTGAACAAAAAAATTGAATCCTCTGTGCCGCAATCGAGTGCAATAAATATTATTATGCAGTAATAACAAAGAGAGTAACAAAAACACTCTCTTTTTTATGTTCGAAAATTCTGAAAAAAACAAGATAATATGGCAAATGCTTGATCGAGAAACAAGAACGCTGAGCATGAGGTCAAATAATGAGAAAATATGGATAGAGAAAAAATAATTAGTGCGCTCAATAAACGCGCGATAGGATATGATTATGACGAGGTAACCGAGGAGTTTGGGGATAACAAGGACGGCAAGGAGGTTTTGCTAAAAAGAAAGGTAAATTTTAAGCACATGCCTCCGGACATCACCGCAATCAAAATCCTTCTCGACCTCGAGGACGACGGGTTGCTTGCGGATATGACCGATAAGGAGCTCGAGAAAGAGAAAATAAGGCTGTTAAATGAAATCAAAGGTCCGTCGAAGGCAAGAAAAAGGAGCAAAACGGCGGACAAAGAATAATGCAATACATAAATGATAGGAGAAGATAATGCAGGAAAATATCTACAAAGAGGATATAGTAAAGGCAGTACGTGCGGAGCTTAGGCAAAGGCAGGAAGAGCGCCGCGCAAACGAGCTTAAATGGAAAATGAATATGAGTTTTCTTAAAGGAAACCAATACGCAATGTACGATTATAGTGGAGGAATCGACAATCAGCAAGCAAGGTATAATTGGGAGTGCAGACAGGTTTATAACCATATCGCGCCCATCATCGAAACACGGGTCGCGAACCTCATTAAAACCCGTGCTAAGTTTAAAATCCGCACAATAAAGGACTACCTTGAAATGTCCGAGGCGTCCTCGGGCGGTGTTTTGAACAGTAATACCTCGACAAATATTCAAGAACAAAGTACCGATAAAGCCTCCGATGAAAGGAGCGACGGAAAAACACACGGGCAAATCTATGAAAGCGAAAATATTTCAAACGAAATATTGACCTCGCTTATCGAAAAGCACAATCTGTACAAGCTTATGAATACCGCGGCGATGTGGTCTGAGAGCTGCGGCACCGTCTTTTATAAGGTCATTTGGGACAGCGGCGCAGGAAGAGTGCTGCCCTGCCTGACAATCGACAACAATGAAAGCCTTAATGTTTTTGAGGAGCAAGATGAAATTTCAAAGGAAAGCATTACAAACATACTTAAAGAATTTCAACAAAACAAACATAATGTCGGCGCCGCCTCCGATTGCGGCAATAACAGTATAGATTACGAGGGGGATATCGTGCTTAGCGTTGTATCCCCCTTTGAAATCTATCCCGATTGTGATGCTGCCGATTTGGAGGATTGCGAAAGCGTCATCCATGCAAAGGCTTATAAATGCAGTGAAATTTTGGAAAAATGGGGCGTAGAGGTTCCCTGCGAGGATATTACTGAAAAAAGCGAAAAAAAATACTCTTATGCTACGGTAATAGAGAAGTACGAAAAGCCGAGCAAGACTCTTCCCGAGGGCAGGCTCACGGTTGTTGCGGGCAATGCACTTCTTTATTATGGCAGCATGCCATACATAATCGGCGAAAATTCTACCCGCGCGTACCCCTTTGTCAGACAGGTTTCTATCGAGACCCCCGGTTCATTTTTTGGCACAAGCGTTGTGGAAAGACTTATCCCGATTCAACGCGCCTTTAACGCAGTAAAAAACCGTAAGCATGAGTTTATGAACAGGCTTGCACTGGGGATTTTGGCAGTAGAGGACGGGACGGTCGACATTGACGAGTTAGAGACGACCGGACTTGCGCCCGGCTCAATCATTGTTTACAGGCAGGGAGCGAAAAAGCCGGAATTTCTTGAAAACGCAAACGTTCCGAAGGATTTTAAGGAGGAGGAAGAAAGTCTTTTATATCAATTTGCCGTAATGAGCGGAGTTTCCGACATGATGCGCACCTCGACTACTCCTTACAGCGTCACAAGCGGAACGGCTTTAAGCCTGCTTTTGGAGCAAGACGATACACGTCTGAGCGCGCCTCAGGAGCATTGCGCAAACGCACTAAAAACACTTTTGAAAAAAAGTCTCCGCTTGTTGAGACAGTACGCAAAAACTCCGCGTAAGGCGTGCAGCTGTAATACGGAATTTTACTACACGGGAAACGATATAATAAGCGACGATGTGGTGTTTGACATAAACAAAGCAAACGCAAATTGAAGAAATGCTAAAAAGGATGAATAAAAATGGAAAATAATTTCGGAAAATTCACTTCACTTGATGAACTCTTGAAAGCATATAAAAGCCTTGAAAAGGAGTTTACGCGCCGCTGTCAAAGACTGTCTGAGCTTGAAAAAGCCTTGCCTGCCCACGTCAATCCGTTGACAGACCCTAAGAACAAAGGATCGGTATTACCGCCCGCAGCCCTGCACGTTTTTCAGACCGAATCGGAACATTCAGACAACACCGAAAACGAATCTGTTTGCACACAGCAAAGCAACGAGGTATTTTTTGAAGACGCTTGTAACTCCATAGACGGCACAGGCGTATCTGACAACCCGGTAAAAGATGAGGTATTTTTGGCAAGCCTTAACGCATATTTAGAGGAAAGCGGCGATTCTATAAGCACTCCGATTGCAGAATCAGTAGGCGGTACAATTAACGAAACTGTAGCTTTACCCGAGACCACGCAACCCGCGTCTGCAAGCGGTGTAAGCGGAAAGGTTAATGAGCCAAACACAGTGGCTGTCAATCCCCGCACTGCCGAGGAAGTTAATGCAAAAGCCGTGTATTCGGAGACGTCAGGCGATAACCACAAGATAAACACAAAGGTAAACAATGAGATAAGCCTCACAAGCCCTCAAAAAAAGGAAGGACAGTTTAATGTCTCTAAGGTTGAACTAAAACAACTGCTTTATGAAACATTAAACGATTATATCGACAGAGCTCAAAGTCCGAGGCTTATCGGCGGAGGCGGAATTCCGCCCTTCGCCCCGCCAAAAAAGCCGACAACCTTAAAAGAAGCAGCTAAGCTTTCCGGTCAAATATTCGGAAAAAGCTCTGACTGATAACTCTAAAATCCTTCAAAAAATTAAGAGGAGAAAAATATGATAACATTACAAAACGCAGATAAAGCGTTAAAGGACATTTATTTAACAGTCATTAATCAGGAGTTGGACAACGACATTAGTCCATTCTTCTCTATCATTGAGAAAACCACCGACAACGTAAGCGGCAACAGAATCCACAAATTGGTTCCCTACGGATTTAGCGGAGGCGTTTCCGCTACTTCGGAGGCAGGCGCGCTTCCTCAATCAGGCGGCAACAAGTATGCCGCATTTTCGCTTGAATTAAAAAATCTCTACGGCACTATCGAAATAAGTGATAAGGCAATCAGGTATCCCAAAGCAATGAAAGCAGCTTCATGAACCTTTTAAACGCAGAAATGGAAGGGTTGTTGAGGTCAAGCAAGAAAAACTTTGCAAGAATGCTTTTTGGCGACAACTCAGGCAAGCTTGTCAGAGCTACAGCAATTAACGAGAATAATGTATCAGTCGTAAGTGCAGCTAAGCTTGACGAAGGAATGATAATCGACATAATCGATACTAGCGGAGATATTGTCAGAGCTTCCAAAAGAACCATATTGTCGATTGACCGTATGGCAAATAACATTGTGGTAAGCGGAAATCCCATAATGCCAACATTTAATGATACAACATATTTGTTTATGCAAAACTCACGCAACAACGAATTGACCGGATTGCGAGCAATTTTCGGCACTAACGACATATACGGCTTGAAAAGGAATGATTACGGTCTTTTAACGCCGCTTTCAAGAACCTACGACAATACAATACCTATTGCGCCGCAAATGAATGAAGTAATCGACAACATGTTCACATTCTCACACAGCAAACCGAATGTAATTATTTGTAACATGAGCGTGAAAAGATATCTAATCGATGAATTCGCAAGTAAAGACCTAACGCTTGAAGCGGTTGAAGTTGGCGGTTACAAAACCGTTGCTTTTGAAGGAATACCCGTTATTGTCGACCGTTATTGCGACAAAGAAGATATGTACTTTTTGAATACAAACGATTTCAAGTTCCATCAGCTCACCGATTGGCAATGGCTTGAGAGTGACGGCGGCTCAATCCTTAAACAAATAAACGGATATGCAGGCTATGCCGCTACATTAGTAAAATACGGTGATCTCGTATGCCATTATCCTATGGGACAGGGGCATCTGTGCGACATTAGCTTCTAAAAGGTGCGCCATGAAACTAAAATCAATAGTCGAGTTAGCATCGATGTTCTTAGGATTAAACGATCTTATCGGACTTGGAATATTTTTACATAACGAGCTGACTCCCGAAGCCGCATCAATTCAGAATTCCTCAGTGGAGCTAAGAAGACTTATAGTCTGCGCAAACAACACGATAAAAGAGGTTGCCGCAGACTACGCGCAGCTGACTGCGACCGAATCGGTAAAATGCGGAGAAGGCGGAAAAATCATGTACAATTCGCTTTCCCGTGCGATTTTTCAACCGCTTGCACTTTACGGAATTGACGGAAACTCTATGCCGTACAAAGCTCAAAACGACGGGGTAATCCCGACAAAAAGCGGTGCTTTGAAGCTTGAATACTCTTACATTCCCGAGAGTGCCGGACTTTTTGGAGAGGTTATTTGCGACCCGAGAATTACCGACAGGGTCTTAGCCTACGGCACTGCCTCCGAGTATGCGCTAATCAGCGGTCTTAACGACGTTGTACATTTGTGGGACAGACGTTTTCGCGACGGACTGCAAGCCGCACTCTCCTCGGGAGGAAAGAAAAAAATTCTTCCCGCGTTAAAATGGAAATAACCCCGCAAAGGGCTTCCTTACTCTTTGACAGCGCTAATCTTACAAATGCTTTCCACGACAAAAAAATTGACTAAAAACCGCTCGTTTCAATTAATGTGAACATGTTTTAAATTAACGGACGCTCGGTTAAAAAAGATAGCGGCTGTCAGAGAGGATAAAACTGATTGTAAATTTGGAGGATAAATGATTTTTTTTTATTAAAAAGATATTACAAACAGCGTCGAATACTAAAAAATACTTTGACCTGCCGCTTGATAATGCGGAATATTCATATAATTTTGCGTTTAAAGATGATGCACTTACGCATTCAATAGGAATTGAGCATTTGACCGTTCCATACATAGGAGGCGACGTAGGAGTAAGCGGTATAAGTAACATGAAAAGACTATATTCATACGGCGATAAAATCTACGCCTGGAACGGCGAAAGAATATATGTGTTATCGGGAGACGAAATGATTTCGGTAGTAGAGTGCCCGACAGAGCCTGAGTTTTCTACGCATTCAATAGACGGACTGCCCTGCGCTTGGCTGACCACTCCCGAACTTTTACTTCATTGCGGACAGCGAACCGAGGCAAGCGTCAATTATTTGAAGCTAAGCCGCATATATGCTCTTGAAAACACATTTTTTGCTATAAAATACAGTACAAACCTTCTTTATTTTAGCGACCTTGACCCTTCCGAATGGGAATCGGACGAATTGTCTTATGCGGACGTAAACGGAATAGGCAAGCTCTGCTCTATGTCCTCTCATAACGGCTATCTTTACATATTCGGAACGTACGGAATAGCGCGCGTGAGGTACACGGGCAGCCGCGCTCTTATATACACTGTTTATACGTCTACCGAAAAAATATATCCTGACACGGTCTGCCTCAGGGGAGAAAGGTTTTATTTTTGCACCGAAAATAGGGTTCTTAGCCTTGACGGCTCGGTTGTTTCTGAGGTATACAAATATGATTCGCACGCCCCTCTGAATACGGCGCGCGCAAGCTTTTTCGGAAACAACTATATTGTAAACCTCGAAAACGGAGGATTGCTCTCTATCGATTGCAGTAATAAGAAGTATTACGCGTCTGTCAACCTCGGAATGAGCGTTTTTGATGTTTGTGAGTGTCCGAATATCGAACGGGTAGCATGTCTGACAAACGAAGGCGCGGGGGTTTTAAGTCTAAGCGGAAAATACTACGGGAAGGCTCTGCGCAAGACCTTTTTCACCGAAATAAACCTCGGTGATTCTCTATCGGTTAAGCGTCTTAATAGCATGACTCTTACGACCAATAGCGATATTGCCGTTACTTTTTATATCGACAATAAGGAAATAAACAAAATAATTTATGCGGCAAATACCTCGCAGACAATAAATCTTAACCGTGCCGGAAAGGTTTTTGCGATTAAGCTTTCCTCAAGCTCGGCACAGACCGAAATAAGCAATGTATGCCTTGAATACGAAATAATGAAGCGGCTATAACACTCCGAAGGAAAAAATATTATGACTATTGATGATCTAAAAATTAGAATCGACGAACTCACGTGCGAGCTGTATGCAATGCAGGATTCTCAAAAAAAGACGCAAAGCATAAGCTACATAAGACAATTATATAAGCTTAGCGAACCGTTTTATGCTGAATTCAGCGGCACCGAAGCGGAAAAATCAGTCTATCCTTTACTTTACCCCCGTCATTCGGCGAGCCGTTTACCGTGCGCTGCGTCCTTGACAACGAAATCGTAATCGAGGAATTGTGCTTTCTCGACAGTATTTCTAAGACCTTAAAATTTTCGGCAGACGTTGAATTAATCGGAAAAAACCATACAATCGGCATTATGTTTAATAACGCCTTAATTAGTGAAAAGCTAATTCTTACAATTAATGCTGCGAATGTAAAAAAAGCCGACGGACTCATTCACCTTGATTATACTTCGGATGACAGCGAGAGCTGTTACCTTGCCATTTATGAAAAAAATTGCTGCCTCTACGACAAAAACTTTGTAATATTTGAATCCTTTAGCGGGACTACGAAGCTTGCGCGCGTGATTTATACGTCTAATACAAACGGGGACCGGTATTTGCATTTCTTTTACCTCGATACCGACGACAGCCTAAGAGTAAGACTAATTACATCGGCAACTACCTATAAAATTGCTGAGGATGTTACTTGCTTTTCTCTTACAAAAACCTCGAGGGGCTGTGCGGCTCATTATGTAAGCAAAGGAATATTATATTGCGCGTCGATTACGTATTTAAACGGCTACTACTGCACGTCGCATGTCTGCCTTGACCTAAATCCATTTTCGGTAAAATCAATTCACTGCTATGAGCCGTCGGCGCTTTTGTATGTCCAGTTAAAAGGCGGCGGGCTTTTGTACAGCTATACCTCAAACGCTCCCGCAAGCATTACTAAAATCGCATCCCCTTCGGCGCGAAATGTCATGAGCGTTTATCATGAAGACGGCAACGCCTACCTTTATTATCTTTCAAGCGGAAAAATAAAGGCCCATGTTTACAACATATCTCAAAATATTTCCTCTGTTCGCGATATTATTGATGCCGACGCGTATCTGAAAATTAGTGCGGAACTTGCAATGGTAATCAAGGACGGGGTTTGCTACGTCGAATAATTATTTTCAAAAAAACTATTCAATATGTTTTCGTTAAAAAAACGGACTTTGTTATTTTGACTAAAGTCCGTTTTTTTGTTAACTATATAATTTGCTAAATTTAAGGGGCTTAACGCGGATGCTACTTTAATGATTTTTGACCTCATATATTTTAACTAAAGTATCTTCTCTAACTCCTTCATGAATTCCGACACTGCCGATTCGGCTTTTACTTTTTTAATTATTTCGCCTTTAACAAATATCACAATTTCATCGTTTCCGCCCGCAAGTCCTATATCGGAGTGCTTTGCTTCACCGACGCCGTTAACAGCGCATCCCATAACAGAGATTTTTAACGGTTTATTAATTAAGCGGGTTTTTTGATAAATTTCTTCGGCATAGTGTATGAGATTGATTTTACACCGTCCGCAAGAAGGGCAGCTTATGACCTCTACCCCTTTGTCAAATCTTCCTACTGCGCGCAAGATTTCCTGCGCCGCATATACTTCCTCAACAGGGTCGGCGGTTAGAGAGACACGGATAGTGTCGCCGATTCCTTCCATCAGCAACGCCCCTATCCCTATTGCCGATTTTACTGTTCCGCTCCTTGAGAGCCCTGCCTCGGTTATCCCCAAATGCATCGGATATCCCAGCTTACTTATTATTCGGCTTGCACGGACGGTTTCTAAAACATTTGAGGATTTCGCGGCAAGCACGAGCTTGTTAAATCCCAATTTCTCGCACTCATCGACATAAATTTGAATTTCGTTTGTCATTGCAGTTACTCTGTCCGAGATAGTATCTCTGACAGAGCCGCCGTTCGCGCCTATTCGTATCGGTATGCCGTAATCGCTTGCGGCGCAGACAACCTCATGAAAATTACCCTGTAGGTTTCCCGGATTTACCCTTATTTTATCTGCACCCGCCTCGATTGACGCAATTGCAAGCTTGTAATCGTAATGTATATCGGCGACTATCGGTAAACAACCCTTCAGTTCTTTTATTGCGGCGGCATCCTTAACGTCGGTTACGGCAACTCTCACAATATCACAGCCTGCTTCCTTGAGCCTTACTATTTGTCCGAAAGTGCTTGCGATATCCTTAGTTACGGTATTCGTCATAGATTGAATTGCAATAATTCCGTTTCCGATTGTAACATTTCCGATTTGTAGTTGCATTTTTAACCCTTGCTGCACTTATTTTTGGCTGAATTCATGTAATTTTATTATAAAGTCGTCAAAAAACCAAATTTACTATATCGACGACAATGACTAACGCAAAGACGACTACTAATCCGAAAAAGTGAATGAGCCCCTCTGTTTTGCGGTTAATTACAGGTCTTTTCAGTATCCATTCAATTACGACAAAAACCATTCTCGAGCCGTCTAACGCGGGAATAGGGAGTAAATTAAAAATTCCAAGGTTTATTGATATAATTGTTATTAAAAATAGTATATTTGCAAAGCCGGTCGAGGCAATCTCGCTCGTAAGCTTAATTGTGCCGACGGGTCCGCTTATTACCGCAAAATTTCCGGTGAAAATACTGCCGAGCGTTTTAATTATAACCAAGCCGACATTGCCGCAATAAGGTATTACCCGTGAAAAGCAGTCGCCTACAGGCAGTCTCGTTCTGTTGGGTACAGAGGTAAATATCCCTAAACCGTAGCTCTTTTCGGTTTGATACACAGGATTTCCCGAACCGTCTAAAACAGGCTCCCCGTTCTCGTCAACCTTGACTAAGTATTTAGGCTTTCCGTCCTTATCGCGTACAATTGCGCCTTTATCGTTTTTCTCAAATAGCTCGTGAGTATATTCGCCCTTATGCACTCCCGTCAATTCAACTTTTTTGCCGTTGCGGATAACGACAATATCCATTACCTCAGGCGCGGCTTCAATCGCGGCGCTCAAGCTGTCCGCGCTTATCAGCAGGACGACTTTGCCGTTTATTTCGTATATAACGTCGCCGACCATTAAGCCGCTTCCATCCAATGAGTTTGAATAGGACACATGATCCTCGTACACCCTCTCGACCATAGGCAAGGCATCGCCAAAGGCTAAAAAAGCAATAAGCACGATTAGCAGGGCGGAAACTATGTTAAATAATGCGCCTGAAAACAGCACTATTAACCTTTTCCAAGGTTTTTGGTTGTTGAACGCCTCGGGATTGTTCTTGTCCTCATCCTCCCCCTCAAAAGCACAATAGCCTCCGAGTGGGATCCATCGCAGGGAAAATAAGCCCCCGTCCTTAGTTTTTCTTGAAAATATCTTCGGACCCATTCCGATAGAAAATTCGTTAACTTTGAATTTTAAGACTTTCCCCGCGGTATAATGCCCCAGTTCGTGAATTGTAATCATGAACATAAGGATTAAAAACGCTACAAGAATAAAGAAAATGTAAGTTAGTACAGCCATTTTACCTCGCAATACAGTGGTATATTATTTATTATTAATGATATTTTCAGTAAAGCACATTGCATCGCTGAAAATATTTTTTGCATCAATGAAGGAGTTTATTTGTTGGATTGGATATTTTTCGCACACCTTATGCAAAACCTTAAAAATATCCGAAAAGGATATAGATTTATTAATAAAAGCATTAACGCACGCCTCGTCTGCGGCGCACAAAACAAGCGGCGCGCTTCCACCCTTTCTTAATGCGGCTCTTGCAAGCTGCATTGTGGGAAAGGCTGCATTGTCGGGGCAATAAAACTCAAGCGTTCGAATTTCGGCAAGGTTCAATGCTTTTCCGCCAAATGCCGCCCTTTCGGGATACGTTAGTGCATACTGTATCGGTATCCGCATATCGGGAGCACCAAGATTCGCAATTACGCTTTTGTCGATAAACTCTACCATTGAGTGGACTATGCTTTGAGGATGAACCAAAACCTCAATTTTATCCTCGCTAAACCCAAAAAGATAGGCGGCTTCAATAATTTCAAAGCCTTTGTTCATCATTGTTGCACTGTCAATAGTAATCTTTTTGCCCATGCTCCACTTTGGATGCTTAAGAGCGGATTCAAGGGTAACGTTTTCTAATTCTGTGCTTGTGTACCAAAAAAAAGGTCCTCCGCTCGCCGTCAATATTATTTTTTCGGGTTTCGATACCGAGTTACTTATGCATTGCAATATAGCGCTGTGTTCACTGTCAACAGGAATTAATTTTGACGGAGAATTTTTCAGCTTATCGTTAATAAGCTCTCCTCCGGCAATAATCGCTTCCTTATTTGCAATTGCAACGTCGATGCCGTTTTCTAATGCTAACAAGACAGCCTCCAAGGCGGCTATGCCTGCCGTTGCTACAATAACTATATCCACTCCCTCGCGCACCGCGTCGGTGAGAACTTTACTGCCGGAAGCCAATCCAGAATAATTGTGTGAAGTAACGCCTGACAGACCTGCGTATTTTGCAGAAAACTCATTCTTTTGACTAATTAACAACTCGGCGTTTGTGTTGGCGGTCAACGACACGACGGAGAACAATTCTGGGTTCGCTCTGACTACGTCAAGAGTCTGCCTCCCGATTGAACCCGTACTTCCCAAGACGGCGATCCGTTTAATTTTTTCTGTCCTCAATATCTTATTCATAACGTAATGCAAATTATTCTATTGTTTAGTTTATGTTTGTTAAAATTAGAAAAACACCCGAAACAAAGCAGCCGTTAATAATTATTCCGTCAAACCTGTCCATAACTCCGCCATGACTAAACAGTATTTTACTAAAGTCCTTTATCCCGAAATGACGCTTTATAAGGCTGGCGAAGAGGTCTCCGATTTGGGTGAAAAGCGAGCAAAACAATCCCATCGCAAGATAAATCCAAATTTTGCTAAAAACAGCAGCAGAAAGTGTGAAAAAATAAAAATAAACTACCGCAAAATAAAGACATAGTGCTCCAATAACCCCGCCAATTAAGCCGCCGACAGCACCCTCAACGGTTTTTTTGGGACTTACCGGCGTTAGCTTGTGCTTTCCGAAAAGAACCCCCGTGAAATAAGCAAACATGTCGGTGAAGGTTGAGGTTAGCAATATAAGCGATACAGCGAAAATATTATACCCTTCAAGTTGATTCAAATACAAAATTGGCGCGGCAAGTAAGGACGGGTATACCAATATAAAAATATATGTCATTAATTCAGATACATTAAGTCCTGCAAATATTGATACCGAGGCTCCCGTTATCACAAAGGCGGCAAGGATAAACAAAGTTAAGTATGGAAAAAAGAATTCAAGCGAGCTAACGGTTACGCAAAGAATGTTTAACAAGCAAAACATTCCGACGTACAAATAAATTAAAAAAGTGAGTTTTTTCGATAAATTTTTTGCCGCATTACTTACTTCGATCGTCCCGATGAGCAAAATAAGGCAAAAAAGTATAGTTATGTATATACTGTTAAAAAAATACGCGGCTAACAAAGCACCTGCCAAAGCCGCGCCTATAAATAAGCCTGCAGTAATCTTTTTAATCATTAATCCCTCGTTTTGTAATTGTGTTACGTAGCGATTTGTATTTAAATTGAGCCGAAATTCCTGACTCTCCTGTAATATTCCTCAATCGCTTCGTTAAATTCTTTTTTTCCAAAGTCAGGTCAAAGGCAATCGACAAAACACAGCTCTGCATACGCCGATTTAAACAAAAGAAAATTACTTAGCCTTTTTTGACCGCCCGTTCTGATAATGTAATCAACCTCGGGGAGAGCGCCGGTGTAAATCCTCGAACAAAAGGTCTCCTCGGTAACAGCTTGAGTTTTTTCAGACAACAATGTGTTCACCGCGCTTATTATCTCCTCTTTTCCGCCGTAATTAAAGCATAGATTTAATACGAGCGCATTGTTGCCCGCTGTTTTTTCAATCGCCGCATCAAATAAACGGATAAGCTTTTTCGAAAGCTTATCGCGCGAACCCGACACAAGGATTTTCACTCCTAATTTGTCGTAATTCTCTAACTTACAAAAATACTCCTCGACCAATTTTAATAGCCCGTCAACTTCCTCTTTCGGGCGTTTCCAGTTTTCAGTCGAAAAAACATAAAGACTTAGAACAGGAATGCACGCATCAATGCAGAGCTTAAGGATAGTGTCTACGTTTCTAATTCCTTGTCTGTGCCCCACATTGCGGGGCAAGCCGCGACGCGACGCCCAACGTCCGTTTCCGTCCATAATTATTGCGAGATGCTGTAATTTATCCATTCAAAAGCTCTATAATTCGCAGTACTATTTCTGAAATAGTTTATCTTATCTATTGTTGATAACAATTTCGGCATTTATACTATTTCAGATATAGTATTATCTAAATGACTGTGTTTGTAACAGAACCAAGCTGCCGACTTTGCCGTATAGAGGTTAAAGGATGTATTTTCTTAAATTATACACCTTACTTTCCTTCTCAAGATTGTTCACAACAAATTTACGGTCAATGATTACATCGCGCGGCTCGCTGTTTTCGTCTATATCAAAGGAGACTTCTTCAATTATCTGCTCCATAATGCTGTGCAAACGTCTTGCGCCTATGTCCTCAGTCGTACTGTTAAGGTCGTAAGCAACCATTGCGATTTCATCGATACCGTCGGCAGAAAAGCTTAAATTGATATTGTCAACCGAAAGCAATTTTCTGTATTGACTCATTATCGAGTTGTCGGTTTCAATTAAAATGCGTACGAAGTCATTTTTTGTCAGACTGTGAAGGTCAATAACAACGGGAAACCTGCCCTGCAATTCGGGAATGAGGTCGTGAACCTTTGCAATATGAAAAGCGCCGCTTGCGATAAACAAAATGTAATCGGTTTTAATATTGCCGTATTTTGTAGACACAGTACAACCCTCGACGATTGGCAAAATATCCCTTTGAACGCCCTCTCTCGAAACGTCGGGTCCGTTCGGGTTACCCTTTCCTGCAATTTTATCTATCTCATCAATAAATATTATGCCGTCGTTTTCGGCGCGGCGCAAGGCTTCGGCGTTTACACTATCCTGGTCGATAAGCTCGTCGGCTCTTTGTGAGGTAAGGTAGTCGATTGCCTGTCTGACAGTCATAGTCCGTACCTTGGTCTTCTTTGGCATCATACCGCCAAAAATATTACCTATGTCGATTCTCCCCCCTCCTTGCCCCATATCGATAGGCTTAGGGTCGTCGGCAACCTTAATCGGCACGGTAAGGTGATCTAATCTGTGGCTTTCAAGCTCGTCCTTTAAGGTTTCCTTTTGAATATCCTCGGGGAGATTGCCCTTGTCCTTAAGGAGCATGTCCGCAATGGCGTCAATGGCGTATGCGTGCGCTTTTTCCTGCACGTTCATGACGCGTTCCTCTTTGACAAGGCGGACGGCTACCTCGACAAGATCTCGTACCATGGACTCTACGTCTCTTCCGACATAGCCGACCTCAGTGTATTTTGTAGCCTCGACCTTTATAAACGGCGCCTTGACAAGCTTTGCAAGCCTGCGGGCAATTTCGGTTTTACCAACGCCCGTCGGACCTTTAAGTATGATATTTTTCGGGGTTATTTCTTCCTTGTCTTCTTGTGAAAGTAAACTTCTTCTATAACGGTTTCTAAGCGCAATCGCAACTCCTTTTTAGCTTCGGGCTGTCCGATGATGTAGCGGTCAAGCTCATATACAATTTGTTTCGGGGTAAGATTCATTAATCACATTCTCCTTTTAAGGTATAAAAGCTTGCGAAAACAAGCTTATACTACCTCCACAATAATATTTTTATTTGTAAAAATGCATATGTCGCTTGCAATTTCAAGCGCCTTTCTTGCGATTAATTCGGCGGAAAGTTCTGTTTCGAGGTAAAGAGCGCGCGCGGCGGACAATGCAAAATTTCCTCCGCTGCCAATCGCGCAAACTCCGTCTTCGGGCTCTATTACGTCGCCGCTTCCGCTTAAAACCAATAGTTCATCGCTGTTTGCGGCAATCAGCATTGCTTCAAGCTTGCGGAGCATCTTATCCCCGCGCCAAAGCTGTGCTAACTCCACCGCGCTTCTCATAAGATTTCCGCTATATTTATTTAACATTTCTTCGAATTTATCGCTAAGAGTGAAGGCGTCGGACACAGCTCCGGCAAAGCCTATGACAACCTTCCCATGGAAAATTCTTCTGACTTTAACGGCGTTATTTTTCATAACTACAGATTGCCCCTGGGTAACCTGCCCGTCGCCCGCAATTGCCGTCACGCCGTTTCTTTTAACGGCACAAATTGTTGTGGCCTTCATTTCTTCCATCTTATTCTCCTTGTTGGAAACATCTTTGTTTAAACGTTTGAGTAGCGCACGTCTTTTATAAATGCGCCCCTGCCCTTATTTTTTTAGTCAAAGCTCAACAGCTCGTTATCGATAACAACCTGAATTAATGCATAGCATTAGATCACATTTCATCAATGTAACCGTGCTAATTACACTATACTATTCTTAAATGTTGTTTAAATGCTTGTATCGACTTGGCGAATTAAAGGTCGTTTTTTGCTTTAAAGGCGTTAATTTCAGAAATCGCCCGCTCGGCATAAGCCGTTTTTTTCAGCTGTTTGTTTCGCGGAGGGTCGATAATAGGCTTCATTATCCCAAAGCAAGCGTTCATTGGCTGAAAGACCGAACTGTCGGCGTGAGCAATGTAAGAGGCTAATGCACCGATGACGGTTTCACGCGGAAATTCTAAAGCATCCTTTCCTTGAAAAATTCTTGCTGCGTTTATACCCGCCGACATACCGCTCGCAATGGATTCAACGTATCCCTCTACTCCGGTAATCTGCCCGGCAAAGAAAACTCCGCTGTTGTTTTTGTGTTGATAAAAAGTATTTAAAACCGAAGGCGAGTTAATGAACATATTTTTGTGCATTACCCCGTAACGCGAAAACTCCGCATTTCTCAGTGCAGGTATAAGCGAAAATACCCTTTTTTGCTCGCCAAATGTAAGGTTCGTTTGAAAGCCCACCATTCCGTAGAGGTCATCCGCGGTGTTTTCGCGTCTTAGCTGTGCAACAGCGTAAGGTTTTTTCCTGCTCATATCACCGTAGAGACCTACAGGCTTCAAGTTCCCGAACCTCAAGGTATCAATCCCGCGCGCCGCTAACACCTCAAGCGGAACACAGCCCTCGAACACATCCGCCTTCTCAAATTCATGCGGCAAAACTCTTTTTGCGCCGATCAGAGCCTCATAGAAAGCCATATATTCTTCCCTGTCAAGAGGACAGTTAATATAATCGGGACTGCCCTTTCCGTAGCGGTTTAAATAAAAGGCGTAATCCATATCGATACTTTCTTTTGTAACAATGGGAGCCGAGGCGTCGTAAAAATGCAAGGCCTCTCCGCATAATTCCCTTATGCGCGGGATTAGTGCGGAATCGGTCAACGGTCCGGTCGCAATGACGGTTATGCCGCTAAAACTTTCGCACACCTCGTGAGTTACGTTAATAAAAGGATTCGATTTAATTTTTCCGGTAACAATTTTAGAGAAAAGGTCTCTGTCTACGGCAAGAGCGCCGCCTGCGGGAACCTCCGACGCTTCTGCGCATTCCATTAAAAGACTGCCCATGACCCTTAACTCTTCTTTTAATAACCCGCAAGCGTTTGTCAAGTCCTTGCTTTTAAATGAATTGGAACACACAACCTCGGCAAAATACTCGGAAGTATGCGCTTCGGAAAGCTTTAAAGGCTTCATTTCGATTAGATTAACACTAATCCCCTGCTTCGCTATTTGCCACGCCGCCTCGCACCGCAAGTCCCGCGCCTATTACGTTTATCATAATGTATTCCTAAACTTCAATCTTTTCGAA